>WAAD01016366.1:12095-25063 GCA_013389945.1 Fregata magnificens
TTAGTTGCAATTATACTGGCAGAGAATATATTGCCAGAAGTGACTCAGGGGAGCTAAGGATAGACTTTCAGTTCACTGTTCGAATTGTACAGGAAACTAATACAGTTTCAGACTCCCTCTCAAGGCAGACAGTGACATTGTTTTTCAAAAGATACCAGTTCTTTGGCAGGCATTTACCTAAATCAGCACATGCTTGGACTCACAAAATGATCATAGCGAGAGCATTGTGTGGACCATAAAGAAGAGCTGTCCTGCTGTTAAATTGTGTCAGTGTGAAAATTCTGATCATTTGAGAAAAAGCAATGGCATCTATCATTTTGGGACATCTAACATTGCATTTAGACATTAGCAGTAGGTTCTTCCAGAAATAATTTATTCTTCTCATGTAGAACTCCGTGTAAAGGAGAACACTGAAGAATCAATGCAAAGGAATAGGGAATACAGTAGTTCAAATGTTAATACTTTCATAGGGAAGGTTAGCTTCTCCAGACATATTGGGTTTTGAAGGTGAAGACAGCAAATGCTGTTAAGAAAGATGATTGTTGGAGAGTTCAAGTAAACCCTCTGAATCAGTAAAAATGCTTCCCCATTACTGATTCTGAAGTATCCATAAGATAAGACAGTCTAGGTAAACTGGGTGTTAGGTTTTTTCAGGTTTAACCTTACAAGGGATTTAATGACCTTTATGTAAGCTCAGGCTAAGTGAGAGTCCCAACAGGTCATGGTGTCTTGTAAACTTCATTTTTGCATGAAGTGGAAATGTCCTTCTGCAATCCTGACCTCAATTTCAATACCTCCCTGTAGTAGTTGAAAAGTTTGCACAGCCTGGATCAGAGATAACCAAAGCAAGCACTGCTGAGGCTGTTAGTCACACCTGCTCAGTGTCATTTACATGCTTCACCAAGCATGGAACCACGTCAAGCCAATAGCTGTGTAAAATTGCTTTAAAAATCTACTGCATTGTTTGAGAAAGAAGAGATGGATATTCCCTTGCTTGCTGAATGGACCTCTTTTTGTGAATGAGGAAGATTTGAACAGGGTTTTTATGTTTGGTTTTTTCTTTTCTTTAGTATGACTGTTCTGAATGTAGGAGCTACTAAAGGAAAACAACTAATGGATAACCCTGAAGACTAGTTTGGGGTAACCAATAGACATGATCAATATGAACAAATAGCATTGGCTCTGTGGCGTGTAGAATATTTGGACCCAAGTGTGCTGTGGTCTATTTAGTGTCTACACCTCAAGCGAAGTAGTAAGAATTTCCTGCTTGTTTCGAAAGAAGACTCTAGTCATGGAAAACACTAAGTCACAACCGGTGCCAGCTGCTAGAATTCAGTACAGCACTCCCTATATCTTTGAGTTACACATCTGTCTCTTTCCTATGCTTGCAGCAGAACATGTCTGCACTGCCCTTTTTTCAGGCTTAATCAGGGATATCAGTCTAACTATAAAGTTTTCACCTGATAAGCAGCTAAATATAGAAGACTGCACGGGAATACCCACATATAATAATCATACAGTCCAGAAGTACTTGGAGGTAATACATCTTTTCCTTAGGAGAACAAGAAAGTCAATGATATTACTGATAAAAATACAGGGTTTTTTTATTATTATTATTAAAGTTTGAAGATTTATCCAAACAAGCAATTGTTTTCATCATGTATTTTATACAGCTTTTATCTTAGAATGGGTTTGTGTGAACTGGCACAGCACTCTAATGCTCAAATTGAAAATCTTATGGTAGAATACTTACCTGTCTAAAGAAAAAAATATTTTTTATCATGCAGACATTTTATTGGTCTTGAGTTTTTTGGGGTTTTTTTATTCAAAGAGTTGATTTGACACTTGTATGCAGTAGTATATCCATGTGTAGTATCATATCTGTAGCAGCTCATTTTGTAACTGTATGAGTATGTAGATAACAATATTAATGGGAGTAATATCCTCACTGACTTTTGGTGTTAGTGCTGAATAAATGTTTTAGCAAATAGCTTATTTTAAAAAAAAAGGTAAGCTTCAGGTCTACCGTCTTTGAGTATGGGTTGAATTCAGAAAATGGTTTCTATTCTCATCTTTTTCCTCTTCTGAAAAGAGATGGAAAAAAGTAATAAAAATCAAAGTAAGCCTTTCAAAATTAAGCATTTCAGATTTTATACAAGCTTTTTTGAGATTATTAAGATCACAAAATTTTTAATTCATACACAAAATTGAAAAATTAATTATTGCACTTATTTAGGATTTCTCAGAAGTACAAAATTATTCACATGCAGATCTGCAGGAGCATGGTTTAACTATGACTGTTTGAGCTTGCAGCTTTTCTTATATTTACAAATATCTAAATATCTTAATGATTAAACATTTATGAGTAAATCTCCTGTGAAAGTCTAAACCACTAAGCTTTAGAAAGTATACTGTAGGCGGAGTTGTGCAAGCTTCCTTGTGGAGCTGTGCCAGTACATGGGAATCTGAATCTGAAAAGTCCTCTTTATTCAGATACTGGACTCCTCGAGAGTAGGCTTTTGGAGTTGCAAATGCAACTGAGTTTTCAGAACTTATTCCTCTTTGAAAACAAAACTTGTTTCAAATCTAGTGTCTCACAGAGAAAATCCAGTGAGCTTAACTCTGTGTTGTCTGGCATCTGTATAACTTGAGAAACCGTCCTCCAACAAAGCAGTGGCATTTTTCACTGTTGTGTTCAACAACTTTCAGATTTTTGTATCTTTTCTTTTTAAGGTGTTTTCTTAAGTATACAGCTGAGGAGACCAATAACAAAAAGATAAATCCATAGATGATGAAAGGATTTTCTGGAGCTTAGTAGTTAACATAATAGTTTGAAAAGAAAAGAATTTACAAGTACTTGTTCAAATGCACTGTGTAGAGAGTGAATAAAATAAACAGCAAGATGTGTTGTGATAGGAACTCAGATGATCAAAGGGAACTACTGAATAGGCATAGTTATTCTTTCAGATAAAATAAGGAAGTAATTCCTTTGAGAGTTTTTGTGATCATTTCTGTTGGAAAACTTCGTATGCATTACTCAGAAATTCAATGAAGAGAAAAGCAATACAGCCTAGATAATAGTGTCAGCTTTGAGTATGAGGTGGCATGTGGACATAGCTTGAGCTGTTTCTCCAAATCATTTGAATGGAAATATTGGATTAGTTAACCTTGTGTCAGGTCTGTTAGTTAAATAAACCCTCCAACTGTTCCTGACTGAAGGATGCATAGTTGTGACTGAAAGATGCTACTGCTTTTCATTAGAATTTTGTCAAACATATCCTGCTAACATAATGATTTTAAAATAAAATGGTTTATTCGATGGAAAAGGATAACAAGGAGAAAATTCACAGCCTTTTATTTTCACAGGGTGTTTCAGCCCAGTAGGAAATCCTCTTAGCCGAACACTATTGGGTAGACTACAGACGGTAAGGAATTCTGTCTTTGCGGGTTTTTTTAAATTGATGTTTAACTATAAAATGTCATTATTCACAAGTTCTCATTGTAGAGAGGGCGTTTTTTTTAATCTTGTCTTTATTCACAAAAGAGGTATCTTCAAGCAAATAAAGTATAAATTGTTCAATCAGTATTTTAGTGTTCTCCCTTCACAGCAAGCTCTATAAATATTTACAGGATCAACTGTTTTGGAAAATACTAAATATCAGCTAATTTAAAATATTTTTTTCTGAGGGGGTTAAATTAAGGTATTGAATATTTGTTACTTTTTCTGCTACAAATGCAGTAATATATGTAAGTGCAGGTAAAAGTAATTTATATGAAGAAAGTAGCATATTTACAAATGACAAAATAGTTGAAGAGGTTTTGAATCATTTCAGGAGCTGGAGTATTTCACATGCTTCTGAATTGATCTTTTTTCCCCTTTTTTTCTTTTCTTTTCTTTTCTCTTTTTTTTTTTTTAATCCCTGTAGGCTTTACTGCAACAGCTGTGTTTGCATTTCTGTTTTCTGTTTGTACATTGCAGGTTTCAATAAAGTGCAGCCTGGCACAGTTTTGGTTTTTTTCCTCTAGGCAGATTGTAGATTCCCATGCTCATTAAATATTGAAGGACTGTAATCAAATAAGGATTGTAGTCATCTGAAGCCTAAGGAAGTAACTTTACACTGTCTACAGACAGATTAATTAAGACCAAAGAAGAGTACATTATTCTTAGCAATTAATACTTTTAGAATCATTTTAATTTAGCTATTAATACTGTCCTGGTACTTCTGTTTCCCGTAGACTAAATTTGTGCAGTTAGGTGTCCTGAGCTAGGAGTGTGTTGACAATTAATTGGACCAGAGAACAAGAACAGAAATACGACAGTGCTAACAATATTCAATTATTTTATGCTATGTCTCAGTTTATTTAGCATTTCATTTAAAACTTCAGTTACTGGGATAAAGAGATTGCATGACATTCTTAGGGAAGGAGAGGATTAAGTAAATTTCTAACCCTCGGGTTCACAAGGAAAAATGAAAACAATGGAGCAACTTTTAAGCCAGTTGTGGCTTTTTTGAGCACTATAAGTTCATTTCTTATTTTGTCTCCTTTAAAAAAGAAACAAACTGTAAAACAAAAACAACAAAAAAACCCCACCCAAAAGGTAACCTAGGCTATTACACACTGAGGCACAGATTTACTCAACAGACAAGAGAAGCTTTAACACTCATTCCCTGTGTCTTTACTGGAGTGTTTGCACAAGTAACACTCCCAGTTTCACTTCCATTCTGGCAGATAGCAGATATAGGGAGGTGGAGTGGTGAGAAGCAGTGGCATTGTGCAGCATCCAAGAAATAGATGTTTGTCCTTCATGTCACTGAGTCTGTCACTCTAACAGGAAAAGGAGGGAGGGTGGCTTTGGCCCTGTATGCACACACATTGGGGTTCACCCCAGTATGTGTAGTGTCTGCCTAAGATTAACCTTAGAAAAGCATATTTTCCAAGTGTAGTTATTAAGAGTTAAAGACTAATTAGAAGTGGGACTTAATCGGTATGTTTATTCTGTTACAATGAAGAATGTGTTTGCATATAAGGAAGAAGCATATGAAACCACTGATAGACTTTACATTTTTCCATATTTTTTTCTTTAAACTTTGATATTGTGCTATTTGAAATATATTTGTTCAGTAGTAGAAATGAAATGCTGAAATTCTTACAGAAAAGGCAATAATAGCGTATCATTTGTTCTTACTCAGTGCTGCTTCTCCTGAGGGAATGAATGCTCTCTAATGCCCAAATCCTGTTGACCGCTATACATCTGCATGAATAAAAGCAAAACCTCCATTACCACAATCACTGAAACTGCCCAATTGAAAAGGAGCCATAAACGTTTTAATTAGTGCTATTATCAGGAATTGGTGACACTCGATACAGCAACTAATTTATCAGTTTACTCTTACCTGCAATACTGTCTTTTGTATTAGTGTCTTAAAACATTTTTTTGTTTGTTTTTTGTGTTAGAAATGTCAAGGATATCTAAGTGGGTTAGTCATGGATAACCAGCATGATATTCCATGGTCTAGAACTCTGCATCAACTTCTGGATCTATTTATCTTCTTCTGAGGATGTTGCTTACGCTGAAAGCTCCTAATAGCTTTGTTCAACCAAAATCAGTGTGACAGGGCAGGCTTTTTCAGCAAGCATTTTGTTCCTGTTTCTCACAGGTGGTCTGCTTCCCAAAAAGACCAACTCCTCAGAACATTACTACAGCCCCACGTCTGTTCTGATGCAAGAAAAGGATTTACTACTTTCCATCTTGCATTAAAAAAAAGAGACATTAATATTGTGTTAAGAACGATGTATTCGTACACTTCAGTATATCTGTTGCTTTTTTGGAGTCCTGAAAATGTGGCTTAATCTTGTGACACAACATTAAAAAATGATGTTTCTAAACTGAAAGGCCAGTAGTTTTTGCTGGCTGTTACTTGCAGTGTAACTGGTAGTTGGCACTATTTGAGAAACGGCACGGCACACCAGAGGCAGCTCTGCTGCCTTGCAGTAGCTACGTTTGTGGTATGCAGCTGTGGCCATTCCCCTGTCCTGCTGGAGGTAGGGTGTGTGTGTGCAGCCTGTGACATACTCGGAGTATCTCTTTAAGAGGAAACTCTTTGGATTGTTGTTGCCTTAAAAGTTTAACACAGTGTCTGAGAACATTCAACATAGTCTCAGGATGACTCATGGATTTTAGCTTGTTATTTCCAAACAGCTTGCTCTCTTCAAGCTCTTCTTACATTGCGTGTTTGAGAGCGCATAAATACTTCATTAAAAACAGAGAGAGAGAGACAGATTGAGACACAATAATGGGGCAATATGAGTACCTGAACTAGATACCTAAATAATACTGCTAATAATTCTGATGAATCATTTTTGAGCAACAGGAGGCACTCCCATCCCACAGGCTAAGCACACTGCCTGCACAGTTCTTTTAACCTTGAGAATGGAAAATGAGAATTAGCTGAAACCTGTAAGGCAGTGCTAACTACCAGTAGACCACTGAACAAGCCATGTACTCTGAACTGGAGCTCCACTGGTCTTTGTTCAAAATTTGTTTATCAAATCAGGCAGTTAGATTCCCCCTTTCCCCCCCCCCCACCCCCCTATGTACATAATTACTCAGAACTCTTTAGGTGCTGGGCTTAGATGTTCTGGTAGGTGATATGAACTGAGTGCAACTGTTCGCTTTTATACTGTGTTCATCTCTATATACTGCACGTGTCTGTAACTACAGTGTAATTACTGTGGTAATACCGAAACAATCTGGAGACTGGATGGAACCTCTGTTCAGGATAGTCAGTGATTTCTTTCCCATATGGGGATAAGCCTAGCTAATTTAGGAAAACAACGTTGAGAGCAAGAATCTCTGTTCTAGAGAATGCCATTTAATCTGCAGTAATGATGTTCCTTGGATCACCCTAATAAAAAAAAAAGATGGAAAATAAAAGGAGCAATACATTTTAGATATATGTTCTAAAAAAGCAAGAGAAGAGAAAGGAGTTCGTGCAAAAGACAGTTAAAGGAGGGGCTCTAAAATATGAAAAAGGTGAAGTATGTTGGATAGAATTTCTCAAATTTAAATGTTGTTTATAATGTGGTACAATCTGTTATGGGTGGAAATGTTTACTTCACAAAGCTTGCATTTGATTCTTCTATTTTAATTGCTGTGTAATATTTCTATTCTGCATTGTAGTTTGTATCCTTTGACGCACACAAAACCTAGGGGAAACTGGTTTCCCCTCTGTGAAAACAGGCCATTGAAAAAAAGTAACACCAGCAAAGGACTTCCATCTCTTCCTTTGTTCTAATTTGTTGTTCCTCTGCTAATTTTCATAATTTTTCTGTTTTAAATCTTCTTTCAGCTGAAGAATTCTATTGTTTGACAGAAATAAAATTTTGTAGGTACCGGCACATCCTAATTATTGCATTATATACCTGCTATTCCTTTGACTTCGTTGGAAGTCTGAAGAATAAGTGGTAAAGATAGAACAATTAGAATTAAATGGAAAGTACTGGTTATTAAGACCAACCTGAAATTCTCCATTATATGAAAGTGGCATCTTTTGCATACTGGTTCAGAGGTAAAGTTCACTGCAACAATTTCTTAAACATCCACTGTGGTGTTTGCAATGCAAACAAGCTTAGAATGCATAGTCATCAGTCCTCTGTCTTCCCCATGTTGTCTTTAGTGTAGTATACATACTTGAAAAACTTAATATCTTTTTCTAAATATCTACATAGCCGATATTACTCATTGTTGCTTAACATCACTTCTGCTTTTTCTTTTTTTAAAAAAGTATTTTTATTACAGATAATTCTTACTGTTTTAGAGTAGACATGAAAATACTCAAAATAATAGTTTATCAAAATACTTCATATTAAAGTTTTAAAATAATTTCTTCTTCTAGAATGATGACTGCCTGACTGCACTGGGGGTGAGAGGAGGAAGCAGTTGTCCACTCGGGCAAGAAACAGTAAGTATTATGTAATTTTTTGCAGTATCTTGTATACCTGTTACACTGTATCTGTGCTTTTGAAAGCACATTTTTTTTTTTTAGCATAATCCCAAGGATTTTTTTTTGCTACCTTAGATTTTGTAATTCTTACAAACATGTTCATAACCACCATAACCACATTACTGCTGTTTTTATATCACTCTTGAAAAATCATTTTGTAAAATTTTGATGAATGTGGAATTTTTTTTTGCTTGAACTTGGACCCAGACAGAAGTTAACACGTCTGAATGTCACACCAGAAGAAATTCCATCGCTTTGGGCATAATTGTGAGTGTTTTATGTTCTTCTTGGGTCCTGAGGTACATTTCTTGTATCTCCTTATGCTCATTTTCTGATCATATGTCTCCAGAGAATATAATGGCAATTTCCACATTTCTTTTAAATTGTCAGGCTTGCTCAACCAGTTGTATTACAGGCCACATTGGTATTTTAATTTTTTATTTCTGGGAGACAGACAGTGGGACTTGCTTGATTGGTTTGAACTGTTTGTTGGCAGTGTTTCCATGTTACTAAATTTTTGTAATTTTTTCCAAAAACCAAAACATTTACACTAGAACTGTCTTACAAAAGACACTGCAAAAAGAAGTATTTGTTGCTCTGCCTTTTCATTGTTTTTCATGCTGACAAGTAATTAGTCTTACATTCCTTTTTTTTCTTTTTTTCTTTTTTTTTAACCTTAAGTGACCTCATGATTTTCATAGCATTATCACTAAGGAAACCGTTGCCACTTACCTGAAGTGGGCACTGTTAGAGCACCCCTTACTGGACATGATCATACAAGCTTCCATTTCTGCACTGTTTATCTATGGTGCTCTTTAGTGTGTTTTAGTTTGGTTCTATTCTATTCTAAAGTTCATATTTCTATATTGTCAACATCACCTGTAATTACTGTATTAGCTTCCCTAATGCAGGGAGGAGAGTTATGATAAAGGATGATATTTCATTGTTTAGCTTCTTTATGTAAGCTTAGGATTACTGAATGCATATTTAGATAAACTTCCTGTCTACTGAGAACTATGCTGATACTAATTCTTTGATGCTGACCAGCTCACAAATTACTACATAGAATTTGCAATGGTAGAATCATTTCCATCTTTTCACATTCATAACTGATTTAATCTGATGACGTGGAAGTGTGAAAATACAAGTGACCTTGGCTATAATTTTACACACATAACTCATAGGTTATCTTTCTCAAAATAGAAATACAAACATAAAAAGCACTGTACAGTTCAGCAGTCTTAGGATTTAAATGCATGCACGAGTAATAATCTTGAAATCCCTATCTTCATAGTAACTTTGCTGTCTGCTTCAATCCTCTATAACCTCCTATCACTCCTAACAATCCCTGTTTCTGACCCCTTTACTTACAATTTCGTAGCGGGATCTGAGGTGAAGATGGTATGTAGGGAAGCAGTGTTCTTTGTGTAAAACAGATCATAATTTTGTTCCTCACTTATAATAAGGGAAGTGAGCAATTCACTTATTCTTTCAGTTCACTTGTTTTCTTTTCAGTCTTTTCTGCTCTGGATTCATCAAGACAGATCTTTGTTCGTAGGGCATAGGAAATAAGTAAGAAATTATACTTGATATTTTCATATTCAGAGTAGAAAACAGGCTTCTGGCGATATATTCTGTGTAGTATGCATGGTGCTGACCGCTATTAGTACTTTTTTCCAGAAAAGACTAGATGCACTGTATTTCACTGGCAAATGGATTTCTTATGTGAAATGGAGTATAAATGTATTTTTGGCAGATACTTATAAAATTGTCTATGCAAATCCTTATTTCTAAAAAAAAAAAAAAAAAAAAAAAATGGAGTGATCAAAGCAGAACTTTGCAATGACATTTTTGTACTAAATTTTTCCTTCGCTAAAACTGTCATACTGTTGAAGTATTTATTTGAACACATATGCTTCCATGAGCACACACAGAATGGGATCTGAAGGTGGTGTAACAATTCTGAGAAAGTGAATGTATGAAGTGGGTTTTTTTTCCCTTTTGCTTCACAAGTAAATTGCTTATAAAACTAACAGCTGCTGTTTTGAAGCTAATCTTAGTGAATTGAATGTTCTTAACCATTTCTACAATCCCACAGTCCTTTATCTTGCCTCTCCTGCTGCTTTCCCACCACCCCTGATCCCATTAGCAAAACTTGAGACAGCCTCAGCTTTTACCAAAGTGCAGCTTTGGTTTCAGCTGCTTTTCTGCAAGAGGAAGTGAATGTTGCGCTTTTTTCTCTGTGGCATGGTTGTGATAAAGCTGTGGTACTCTTATCTCTCTTTTAGGTAGTGGCTCTTTATGACTACACAGCGCATCGATCAGATGAGCTAACCATCCATCGCAGTGACATTATCCAAGTGTTATACAAAGATAATGATAACTGGTGGTTTGGCAGCCTAGCAAATGGGCAGCAAGGCTATTTTCCAGCTAATTATGTGGCTGGTGAAAGTAAGTTTACTGCTGTCTTCCTGGTATACCGGTGTGGGTCTGATGGTCCAAGATTTTACCATGCTGTACTGCTTATTGTTCTGAAGATATGAATTTATGTAGCATGCAGATGGCATAATGACTTATCGTGATGCAGAAATTGTATAAAGTTAGCTAACCCCTCAGCAAGTTGACATACCTGACTTAGGAAGGTATGGGCACTTAGTTAAACATTTCAGCTTATATAGTACTCGCTTAATTATCAGTCAACTGGATTGATTCCTCGTCTCTTCTTACATATAGCCACCTGGTTCATGCCCTACCTTGGCAATGTTTTAAGATGCATCAAAGCATTTCACAGACATCTTAGGTTTTTCTTAGGCAATCTCTGTAAGATCTAACCAGTTACTTTTGTGAAAACTCTTGAGTTTTAAAAGAACAGTAATGGTTAAATCTCATATCTGAGCATTGGACTTGCTACCAGGTCCTTGTCATAAAAACAGTTTTGATTAAACTAATACAGACAAACCTAAATGAATCTGAATAAATAATATAGGAAGCATCCTACTGAGTCAACTGATGCAAAGATGCTCAGCGTCCTGACAGTATTCAGCTTGTGGACATAGTGTGTGGTTGCATGCTACAAGAAATTCATTTGCCTTCCTAAACTATCAAACTCTCAGTTATACTGGTGTTTAGAAATCTTTTAACCCAACATTTCTCAAGATGTTTTCCCCCATTTTCTACTTCCTCTCTCTGCCTTTCAAGTGAAGTCTGGTATTTATGCCTCTTTCCTAAAAAAACCTTGGACGTAACACTGTGCTAATTTGATGATGGTAATTAAAGTTAACTTAACTACTGCCCTTCCTCTTTGGCCTCCCCTTGCACATCCTGTGCCTTTTCTCCTTCCTTTCTTCCTTGCAAAATGAGCCTGAGAGCAGTCTGTAGGAAGAGTCTTCAGTGATGCCCTGTTATTCTTAAAAAAAAAAAAAAAAAAAAAATTTTTGAGGCTGTTGTCCAACTGTGCAAAAAAAACCCCTGGTATATAATTTGTTATTTCAGTTGGTCACCATCTTATTGAATCAAAAGAAATGTGTATGATACATTTGTTAAGTATCTGACTGCATTGCTTTCAGTATGGACTTTGTTCTTAGTCATGTAAATGTTTGATTGCTTTTATTTTATATAATTACCTATATAAATTACATTTAAATCTGAGCTTACTAATGTAAATAAAAGTTAATGGGCAAATTTTGATAAATTCTCATACAAAGTTTGGCTCAAACATTTTTCACCTGTTTCAGTTCACATCCCATTATTAGCTAGATCGTAATGTCATGGTTGTTCACATAAAATAGATACTTTCCTAATTCTTTCATGGCTCTCATAATGGTGAATTATGGATCCTGTTTTCAGAAGAATACGAAGAACAACCTTCAGGATTAGTACCAGATTCTGCTCCTCTCCTACCTGAAGGACCAAGAGAAGCAGAGGAAGGTTCTCCAACACTACATAAGGTAAAAATTTGAGAAGGAAGGATTCTGTAAGTAGTGGTGTATGTCCTTTGTGTGCCAGGTGGACTGTATTAATTTTCGATCCTCTTTGGAAAACTTTCTTATGTGTAGACCTCATTTCAGGCAAGCAGGTAGATTTTCAGCAGATGTCTAACGTTCGTCTCGTGTGGAACCAGCTGTTCCATCATGTGTCAATTAAATATTCTGCCTACTCTTGCACCATTGTAACGAGTGGCAAATCTCCCGTTGATTCCAAGGTTGACAGAAGTATCTCTCACAGCTACCTGATGTAAATAACAGTTGAAGAAACAACATGGATTTGTCAAAACCTGACACTTTTGGGCACTTGACTGTCATTCTTCGAATATGCACTGCCCACAGATTCTTCAGGTTTCCTGCCATGAAATTTCCTTATCTATCTGGCTGCATAGCAAAAAGCTGTGCTGTTTTTCTCTTGAGAGTTTTTCAGTCCCTGTAATAATATCCTAATTAAAGATATACAATGTGATCATAAAGCCTCATTACCGGACCAGGAGATATGGTGCATCTAAACGTGCTTACTTGTCAATGGATGTTTCTGTTTAAAAGCTGCTGATAGTTTTCTGATGTGAATGACTGCACCCATCCTGTACATTGCTCAGGAGTGTGGACTATAGAGACTTCATAGTTTGGAGGAGCAAAGGAAAGAAA
Source organism: Fregata magnificens (assembly GCA_013389945.1). Taxonomy (NCBI): domain Eukaryota; kingdom Metazoa; phylum Chordata; class Aves; order Suliformes; family Fregatidae; genus Fregata; species Fregata magnificens. Next base: position 24,736 of record WAAD01016366.1, read on the forward strand.
GGCTTTTGTCTTGACTCCTTCTGATATCTCTCCACTCCTACTGTATACTTATATTGAGTTGTAATTGCATATGGCATTATGTTGTTGTTTACATATTACATACTATATTGTAAGAAGAAGCATTCCTGTTTCTGTGACTTTAGTTAGCAGTCAGAATATAGTATGTACAGAAGAACAAAGAAGCAACAGCCAGTTTTTAGTCAAGGAAAAAAAATAGGGGGTTGATTTTTATTTTTTTTTTTTCAGATCTTTAGAGATACTGCTATGTGCAAAGCAGGCCAATGACTCTCACTTCTCTGGACAAACAGAGATTAGAAACTTCGCATAG
>WAAD01016366.1:39337-94373 GCA_013389945.1 Fregata magnificens
TGGTCTCATATTTTGTCTTCATGATTTTTCTGCCTTTGTTCTGCTGTGGAGTGGTAGTTTTTGTAGCTGTTTCACCATTGTACTCGAGGGGGACAGGCAGACAATTGCTCTAGCACATCAGCTGTGGATGGAAAAAGATCTAAATTTGGGCTAACTTTGTGTTTCTTTTACTCTCTCTATATCCACCTTCCTCTAGAAGTGCAAAGAAAAAGAAGAGGATACAGAAGAACGAGATAGAAAATCAGCACAACTTAATGGGTCTCGATACTCTTGTATCATCAGTTGAAAATGAACCTGCAGCCCATGGGGTGGAATTGAAGAAGAAGAAAAAGGCAGTGAGAGGCTCAAAATTAAGCACAAATGGAAAGGCAAATATTGCCTTTGAGCCTGAATGCTATGATGTGTAGTCATAATTTAATTCTAAATACTGGTGTAATAGTTGGTATACATGTTGAAGGCTGCAACTACAATGTCACTTCTAGGATTAACAAGAAACAAAGAAGTTAAAATACTCAAATATGAAAAATGGCACCAGTTGTGACTTACCAATGGTGTAAACCTGTTTTGGAAGACTTTTGCTCTGGATTCCATGAAATCAACAGAACTTGAATGTTCAGCTCCTCACTGGACTGGTAAAATCTGAAACCAACTTTCATAGTTCATGAGAACCCCACTGACAAATACAATGTTAACCAATTTAATATCTGATTACACCTTAACTTAGCTAAAGAAGCATTTCTATAGACTGTATATCAATCCATTGGGAGCAGAGAATCAAGTGAAAAAGCGCGATCTAGAGCAAAATGAGCCCAACCACTACATAAGTTATTAAAAGAGCATTTTAGAATGTGTTGTAAGTAAAATAGAGGAGTGTTCAGAATGGTAAAATTCCAAAGGAACACTGACATTACAGTGTACCTGAAAACAAGCTTTTTAAAAATATTTTCCTGACATCAGATAGTCACTTGGACTGTATTTTGCAGCTCTGAAGCAAATTGTTGAGTAGCTACCTATGCAACTACACTGTCTTCAGTGGGACTACTCATACTTACCAATGTAAATAAGTGTTGCAAATTCCATGCAGTTATATTTTTTCAAATGAGTTTTTCTGCACATAATAAAGGTGCATTGCAGTTTTGTCAGAGTTCCTGGCTGTTTTGGCAGCAGTCTTGCCAAATACACTTTATTTTGTCTGAATGAAATATTTCATATCCAGCTGTGCTGTTTGTTTTACTTGTAGACTTTATTCACTTGTCATTAATCTATTTTTTTACTTGAGTATTATGTTGTGAACTTTTACTAATGACTTCACTAATTATCTACAGTGCTAAATAATTTATGGTTTATATTAAAGGAAACACTTTCTATCAGTTAGTGTTGGTATTTTTTCTGGCTGATGATGCCCAGTTTATTTTTACTCTGCTAGGAAATTCTTCCTCCTCCCCCTCTGAAGCAATAAATAACATAAAATTAGAAAGCCCTTATTTAGTAGACAGGGCACTTGATTCCATTAAAAAAAGAAGTGAGAATAACAATGTTGGGCACTGATGTGTGAAATGCAGCCAGATGCAGAGGAGTAGTTCTATATATTGTAATATCTTCCCTGCACATGTTTTAAAGCCAGAAAAATCTGTAAACTTGTTTCTCTTGAGTAAAGCATGGCAACAAATACTCTTTTTTGGCCACACTGGTAGTTGTTCTTTGCTAACAGTCCTAGCTTCACTTTGCTTAGAGCATGTGTATGGAGTTCTCTCCTAAATGGGACTTGCGTATGTGTACTGGAAACTTATTAATGTCTCTTTCCCCAGTCAGAGGTAGTGTAAAATTGTCTTAGTCCTGGGACTGCCTGATTCTAGCGGGGCTCCTAGCCTCTTATCTCTCTGCTTTTGCAACATATTCCAATTCATCATTCTGCATGATGTAGGATTTAAAGGTTTTATAAAAGAAAAATCTCAACATCTTACGTTTCTTAAAATGTCCTGGATCACATTTAAAATAAGGGCAGAGCATGACATCAGGCTCCACGTCAGGGAGAGCTGAGCAGTAGCCAAGATCTGGGAGCTCATTGGAAAGCATTGTAAAATGTTAATTTGGCATTGTGGACACTGAAGACAGAAATAACACTTCAGATAAACACCACAGAGAGATGGTAGTTCTAATCAAAGGCACAGCACCTCCTTTCATGCTTGCGAACTAGGGCTCCAATTATGTTCACTGCTCTGAAGCTGAATAGAACCGCTTTGCCACACTTTCCAAATTGAGAGGAAGGCAGCAGTAGTGTCTTCCAAGGCACAGTTCCAAATAACAATTAAGCAGAAGGAATCAGATAAGAGCCAAACATGAAAATGCAGGGAGTTGAAAATAAACTTTTCATAATGTTTTCTTGTAATTGCAATAGCTTTTGTTTTTATAATTTTTTTCCTCCCTACCACATGGTTGGTTAGAGACTTCTATTGCTTTATACCATGTCACTGTGGTACCAGAGTTTTCTGCATTCATTTAACAGAAAATGAACAAAAGATCTGAAATTTAAAAAAAAAAAAAAGTCTAAGTGATCTTCAGACTAAAATCTCTAACAAATTATTAACACGGCATAGTGGCAAAGACAGTTTTTACCTTTTGTTCAGAAATAGGGCCAATACATTCATTTTTAAGAAAAACTGCTTTTCTCTTCAGTGTTAGTAGATTCTTTATTCTTCAGACATTGCTGTTGGGATTTTTAAACTTACAAGAAAGCGTAAAACTTTTAAATAGTTTTGAGTAGTAATGGTTTAAAAAAATAAGTTTTTAAATTAGACTTTATATAATGCTTCTTGTTTCTGTCTTAATGCAACCTACATATTTTTTAAAATCATTGTAAAAAGAATATTGTGTACATTTGCTGAAAATTGTCCAAGTATTTAAAGGACTTAAATTTCAGTGGAAGAAAAGAATTCCAGAAGGATTCTGATTGCCTACTGAAAATTTTCCTTCTTTTTTTTTTTTTTTTAGTTGAAGAACTACATTAAGTATCCTAAAACATGAATGCCCTGCAAAATTGCTCCCTGAGGCATGAATTAAAGTACAAGAGTTATAAAAGTCTATTTGAAGAGTTTTTACAGGGTGATACAAGTTCATTGCTAGAACAAAGCAGATAAAACCTTGTTTAAAAAAGGGTAAATATTAGATATTTATAACTGTCTGGTGATAACAGCATAGTAGGTCTTTCATTGTTCTGGTGGTTTTAGGTTTTGTGTGTGTGGTTACAACATACAGTTCCTATTACATTTTTATGATACGGCAGAGACATCGAGAACAATGCATAAATTGACAAAATAGAAAAGAATGGATGGCACATTTTTCCTGTGTTTCCCAATAGCCATCAAATTGCATTTAGTTTTTTTCCTTAAAATAATTTGAGGAGCAGACATCATAAAACACAATAAGTGTATTTGTAGCATCACTTAATTCAGAAGGCAGTAGGGGATGGATCACAGTCAAACAAGGGCTAATGAGAACACAGAGGAAAATGACAACTGAAAGTCTCTGTTGACTAGTGAACTAAATCTGCCGGCTGGACCTGATTGTCTGATGGAGAATTGAATGTCAGGATCATTTAGGGTTAACAATGGCGCATTACAAGCAAAAGCAGACAGCTATGAAAAATAGCCGGCATGGTAGCCATTCTGCAGAGACCATGGATACAAACTTGATAATGAGGCACTTCATTCACTACATCCTTCTGCTCTAATTACTAAGGTGAATAGGAAATACTTCATTTAAGGCGGGAACAGACTAAAGCAAAAACACTTGTTTGGTAAACACAAAGAGTGGTGGGGTTTTTTAATGATCCTTTTCTAGCACATATGAAATTACTGTGTATGCAGTGCAACCTATTTTATGGATGTGGAAACTGGGAGGGGATAGAAGTATTTTCTGAATAGTGGAGGGAGGCTAGAAAGATTCATGTACAGGTTTGTACTGTGGGGTTTTTCCCTTAGCATGCTGTCCAATGACTATCCAGAATGTTTTAGACTAATTAATTTACGGATATATACCTGCACTTGTAAAAACGTATTGTGTTCAAGGAGTTTTATTGCTTGGCATATAAAATATGTGCATAGGAACAAAACTGCTGCACGTAAGGAATAGAAACGAGAGGAGGTCTGAGAGAGGGAAATAAGCAACTTGAGAAGAAAACTACTGTCTGGGGGAGTCTTGCAAGAATGTGGCAATTAGAAATTGGAACTTAAGAAGAAGGAACAGAAGACGGTGAGAAGGCGTGTTATAGCAGAGTTTTGGTGGCTTCAGTCATGTTTTTTAGACTTTAGAAATTAAGATATTTAACCACTTCACTTTTTAATACGTCTAAGTTTTGTGCCACTTACAGGAGCTTTTTGAATGAACTCTTAGAACCCATGAGGAATATTCTCCTGTGTCTCTCCAGTAACTCATAACTCGGTACTGTCCTAACTCTGAGCTACAGCCCAGAAACATCCCTATCATCTATGGCTTGCAGTGCTGTTGGGATAGATGAAGCTTTGGTTCCCTAATTCCTGGCACAGGTCTTCAGAGGGCACCTTTATAGCTGTTGTCTGTTGCAATACGCACGTCTGCATTGATTCAGTCTGCTCCAGCCTCTTCATCCGGTGCAAAACAGCTAGAGCAGAGATGAGAATTTCACACCAAGCATCGAGCTGCTGTTTCGAACATTAAATATCATATGATCCTTTTCTTACACATAGATGTGTTCTACTCACAGTGGTTTTGGCAAGAGTTTTGTCCTTTGTTCAGTCTGTTGTATGCCAGTTGCTTGCTACCTTCCCCTTCGGAAGGGTCTGTTTTCCAGCAGCGACATGTATACATAGAGTCCCAGTCCTGCAAGCTACTCAAGAGTAGATGGACCCCTATACTCAAAGCTCCAGCAAAGTCAGCAAGGATTAGACTTTCAGCAGCAACATCATGGCTGCAGTTTATACATTAGTGCACACTAACTTTAAAGACTGGAAAAATACTTCCTAGCTTGCACTCATAAATGAAAATGGTAGCTCTGCGTTTCATCTAAAACTCCAGCCACCTGATTTTTTGTGAGGACTTTGTCAGGGCAAATGAATTTGCACTATGTTTGGCTGTGGCAAGCAAGTTTACAAGTCCTGTCTAATGCTCAAACGCAAATACTCGGCAGAAACTGCAGATGCCACTTTTAGCGGAAAAATGTTTCCACACCGGTAAAGCAATATCAGTAAAATCTACGCTCTGAGCAGACATCAAATTTTTGTTGCACTTATATCGCCTGCACAGGCAGGGAGTATAATAAACTAGTGTGCAGCAGCTGTAAATTTTCTGAGGATTTATCTAACCACAAATACATCGAAATGGGGAAATAGGGCTATATTAAACTGTGCAAGATGCTGCTGGAACTCAGCCATTTCTGCAACATCCTGTAATTAATTTATTATGACAGGTCTGGCAAACTGAAACACCCAATACACTTGCGACAGACTGTTATGATATAGCTGTTTGAAAACTCTGTAGTCACATAAAATGCAGGTATAGCTGGAATGGAAAAAAAAAGAAAGAAAAAAGAGCGCCCAATTTACCATTATTTCTCTGAATCTAGAAATTTTTCCCAGACTCACATTCACCAAGATCATGGAGTGTCAATGGCAAAGTCAGTGCAGGCAGTGGTACTAGCTGGAAAGGAAATTGTTGCAGAATGTATTGGCTTAGATCCTACTCTTCTGGGAGTCAGAAGGAGAGTTAATGAAGTTCTGTGGACATGTTCAACGGAGGAACCTCTTTTCACACATTTTGTGAGTCAGTGCAGGCCCTAGCCATGTGTTTTGGTGATGAAATTAGTACGTGGAGCTGAGACACTCAGTGCTGGTTTAACTTTCTTCTTGATCAGTCCATATTTTTGTTTCTCTGTCCGTGTTAAAGACACTCGGTTTTGTTTAATAATAGTGAGAGAGTTCCAATGAAATTGTCTGTGAGTTGAAAAGAGAATTCGTACAAATTTCTCACAAATCAATTTTTTAATGTCTCCTGCTGCTTAGTTCTTACAAAGGTGACTAGAGTAGGTCCTCCCTGCATTCAACTGCTTATGCTAAATTCATTGCCTCGGCTCTCAGTTAAAATGAAGAAATACTGAATTTAATCTTTTTCTGGGGATACCTTCAGTCTTGAATACCCTGCTATTAATCCATGGCTAAATACAGCCAATTCAGTACCACACTACTGTATAATTTGAAGAAAAATCCTCTGTCTCCCAAATTTTGGTAAGTAGAATAGGTTGTTTTGCTTCCTTGCTTGCACTGCGTGTTTTAATGGGCACAGGTTAAGCCTTTCTGTGTCCATTGCTGCAGGTGAGTAGTGCAGAGTAAATACAAGTAGTTACCATCACCAAGTGTTACTCACTTGGCAATGGTTTTTTATTATGGACTGTAATTGTTCCCTTAGTTCCACTTCGACGTTTTTATTTTGCCATTGCATCATCAGCCACTTTTTTCAGTGTATGTCATCAGGATTTTGACACCTTTGTATAGACACTGTATAAAGCAACTTAATTTTATGTTCCGCATTAATTTTAGCCCTTAATGGGGATATACAGTCATGAGTGTAGTAGTGACATCAGTCCCAGGCTCATTAAAATAAATGCTATCTAAAGCCAAGCTCTAGCAGGCTGCATAAGCCTATAATAAGCTTACACAGGGGTGGTTAATCCCCGTTGTGATTTGGTATAATGTCATAATGAGAAAGTGACATCAGGGAAAGGGCAGAAGGGGCAGTAAATGTGCTCTGCACTGTAGCTGGGGGCTCCTGCCATCCCTCCTGCTTAACCAACAGCATGACCAGAGCTGATCAGGTCCGGGTTACAACTGAGGGCGACTAAAAATGGCTTTTCTGATAACAGAGGCAGAATTCTACAGTGCAATAAATATCCTGGGGTGGCTTTCCTCGGTGATGCAGCGTGGACGTGCGCAGGCAGACAAGGTGTGGAGCAACACGTGGCCCTCTGCTGGCTTGCTGCCCAATGAAGGGTATGGCCTTGCAGGTCCTATGTACCAAAGGGAACATCCTGGAATCGGGAGTCCCGATTTAGACCCCAAACCTCCTAATTTGTTGCCTGCATCCAGAGGTTTGGATGAGAACTAGGTGGGCTGCCCCGGGGGCAGGTCAGTAGGCAGCAGGGCAGGCTCACTCCCCAGAGGGGGGGCACTCAGGGCATGCTGCTCAAAGCGGGGGCTGCAGGTTGGTCCTGGGCAGGGCCAGGGCTCGGGCTTCCTGCTCCCTGGGAACGGGCTCCAGTCACCGAGCTGGCACAGGGAAGGAGGGTGGAAGCTCTAGACGGCGCTTTTTGTCACGTGCTTGGGTGAAGCGGTAGCTACAGCTGCTTTTTTCTTGCCATTCTTTCAGTCAGCATTCGGTTTTCTCTCTGAAAGCGGAAAAAGCCCTCGATGGCAGCTCTTCGAGGTCAGCATCTCTGGCATTTTGTCCTTTATAGTCTTCGGCAACAAAATAGCGTAGGTTTTCGGGTCACATTTGGAAACCCGGGCACATGGCTCTTGCAGAGCATCACTTGAGGCAGTGTTTTTGACATCAGGTTCGTAGGCCAAGGGGTGCAGACTTGGCTGCCTCCAGTTAGGTCCCTGAGTAGCCTGAATTCATACTGAGAAAAGATCATAGAATCATAGAATCATTAAGGTTGGAAAAGACCTCTAAGATCATCAAGTCCAACCATCAACCCAACACCACCATGCCTCCTAAACCAGGCTGTGGAGTGCCACGTCTACACCTTTTTTGAACACCTCCAGGGATGATGACTCCACCACCTCTCTGGGCAGCCTGTTCCAATGCTTAACCACTCTTTCGGTACAGAAATTTTTTCTGATGTCCAATCTAAGCCTCCCCTGATGCAACTCGAGGCCATTTGCTCTTGTCCTATCGCTAGTTACTTGTCTGGTAATTCCCAGGTTCTGGTTGTTGATCACGTTCTGTGGAGGAGGACAGAGACCTGTGTACACATGGTCTAAGGTACAATTTCCTGATTGGTTTGCGCTGTCATCTAGCAACAGCTTGATTCAGTTTGCTTCATCAGGAGAGCTAACTTTTTTGACAATGCTTAGCATTCGCTGGTATTTTTTCATGCCAGTGAAACAGGAGGCAGTACAGGACTAGTAATGCTGATGGTCAGGTCATACCTCTACCAATGAAGATTCCTCCGGGCCAGGAAAAACTGGGAGGTTTGGAGGAGAAAGCTGTAATGCTCCAACCCCTTTCAGCCTAAGTGTTAAGTGCACTTAGACTGGGCCTGCCACCAAAGATGATAAACCTAATATTTAGCTCATGTTGCTTATTCTAGGAACAAGTTTTGTACAGAGGGGAAAGAGTGACTGGTTCAGCACATTGGGGTTGACACACTGGTCAAACCCTGTCAAGGTTTGGTCTTTTTGTAGGCTGAGGTTGCTTCACTGAGTCATTTGAACTCTGCCAGTTTCCCACGCTAAGAGCAGCACTGTAACATCTGCGAATGTTTTGGGGTATCTTTTTTTTTTTCTCTGGTTTTGTTCCTTTTTTGAATGTGTGGTAATACATATTGGAAACTTATCTCTGTATCATTGAAGAAACCTGTTCCTAATTCGTTTGAACTGTTGGTATCTTTTTCTGGAACACGGATGTCTTTTCCTAGAGCTAGAAGCAGCTAAGTTTAGATACCTGCTTTCTTAGGACCTGACAATGGACTGACACAGCTTCCAAATTTGAAGACACATGTATTTGTGCCTGAAACTGTAGCTGAGCGGTGGTTAACTTCACTCGCAGAGTTCCTCTGTGACTTGGAGTTTCTTGGCATGAGTGCATCTTGCAGGGTCAGGTTGAATCCTGCGTTGAAGGTTGAATAAGAGTTTAGTGAGAAAGAAAAAGAGACAAAGAGAATTTGCTTGTCATTTGAACCTGTGCAAAACCGGTGGAGAAGTGCTTGAGTGGCACACTGGTAGTCTGCTCGCTGCACGGTGCAGCAGCGTGAAAAACAGGCCGCTATACGCGGATTTGTAAGCAGTGGCAAATGTCACACGAGATTAAGGGCTCCCGGAAGGACACGCAATTTGTGGTGCCGCTCCCATTCTCCCTCCCGGCCGCCCTCAGTTCCCCGCTGGCCTCCTGCCTCCTCTGTAAAACTCCAGCTGAAATGGAGAAATGGGATGGGTGGCAGCATGCCAGATGCCCAAGCATCAAACGCCGCTTATCTCTCTGACGGACACCCTGTCGTCCATCCCCGGGGTGACACTTCTTCATGCACTCATGCCTCATGTAACTCAAAGAACTTATTCACTCCTGGACAAATTTGTGCAAATATTGATATAGCTGCCTTGTTTTGTACCGGCCTTTTTGAAGGTTGGCTTTTTCATTTAGGTTGGTTAGCTAGTTATTTGCCACTATCACTATAACTTTGACTAGAAAGGTGTGAGTGGAACTGGGTTTTGCTGCTTCTGTCCTAAGGTGCTGAAGTATCTGCTCTAGGATGAAAAGCATTTGGAAATGCTTTGGAAAGTTAAATTTAAAGCTGTGGTCTGGAATCTTAGTGCTGTCTGAAAACCAAGAAAACAATTCCTCAAAAGATGTTGAAATGATTATTTGTTTCCATTTTGTTGGGTTTAATTTACATCTGGTTTTGTGACTTTTTAGCTGAAAGCAGATTAATTAACTTTAATCTGAAACTGTTGTCTAAATACGCAATGACCTAATTCATTAGCCTAAGTTATGCTTTAATCAGTATTTAATAAAAAATACGAGCCGTGATTTTACAATAATTTTAAAAAAAATAGTAATTGCATTGTCACAGAAAACTTTAACAATGTTGACAGTTTTTCACAGAGAACTTCTGTGCTTATTTAAAGACCATTTTTTAGGAAAAATCTTTGTTTGAAAAACACTGACGTTGAATACTCGAATGAATTTGCTTCTCTGGCAGTAAAACTGGTCTAAGTGAAAAAGACTGCATATTAAGTGTGACAAATGTTTATTTTGGTAAGATTTTTGATACTGTCTCATATGATATTTTTTATAAACAAAGGGGGGAAATATGGTCTAGATGAAACTATCATGAGGAGTTGATGCATAACTAATTAAAAAAGAAAAGCTGCATTCAAAAAAGAGTTACCCAAGTTTAGTTATCATACCAGGGAGATATTGCAAGTGAGGTCCCTGAGGTCAGTTCTCTGTCACTTCTATTCACTATTTCCATTAATGAGCTGGACGATGTAGTAGTATTTATAAAACTTGTGCGTGACACCAGGAGTTTGCAGGCTCTTTGCAGGACGTGATCAGAATTAAAAATGATTTTGGAAAATGGAAGTAACAGTGCAAATCAGTAAAATAGCAGCCAGTAAGATTTGTGCAAAGTAGAGGGGGAGGGAACCAAAGGCAAAAATATAAAATGCCTTTTCAGGTTTTTTGCAGAAAAATGTTAAAGGCGATAAGTTCATACGCAAACTAAATGAATCAACAACACACTGTGTCCGTTTGAAAAAAATGTCATCTGAGTGTTGATATTAGCAGGGATGAAATGTGTAAGATCAGAAGATGATTATTTTTTTCCAAGTTATGCTGGTGAAGCTTCAGCAGGAATACTTTGCTTTAGTTTGGGGCACTGCGTACTGAAAGCTGTAGGCAAACTGAAGAGGGTCCAGGGAACAGCAGTGGGCGTGACAAGAGGTTTAAAAACCGATGAGGGATGTGCAAGGAATTGGATTTGTTAGTGTAGAAAGGAGATAAGGAATGGGAGACACAATAGCAGTGCTTAACTGCGTATATAGGTTTTTACAGAAAGCAAGAGGTTAGGCAGCCCTGTTTGGTATGATCTATGTCTATGTGATTTTGTTACAAAGCACGTCTATTATTTTTTCTCTCTCGCTTGTGGACAAGCTTTGTTTTATCTGGCAGCAGTGTGACAAAGCAAAAAGAAGTATTTCTGGGACCATTTAAATTAGATGGTCATATATTTCCTTTCTTTCTCTGTGTTATGCGTACTATTATTAGTTGCCTTTTTCTTCCTCTAAAATAGCATCTGTAAGACCCACTAGATCAGTGTTGGTGCTTAACAACCGTTCTTTGAGAAAAAATGACAGTGAAAGTGTTTTATTCATTATCTCCTCTGTCATAAATCTCTAACCTGGAGCAAAAATCCTGACCCTGAATCTTTCTCCAGAACTCATGAGCCCATGGCTATTCAGTTTTAATTGTGCTGTTCCGATGATTTATGGCATGGCCTTGGGTAAATTGAACCTCCACCGCAATTTCCCTGTCTTTAGCTGGAGATACTAATATTTGTCCTGTGGACAGCCTGAGAGCTAATCTGTGTATGACTGCCTTGACAATGTACAGTCCTCAAGCCCTTGGCTAGCAGAATCTTAAAAGTTTGGCTGTCACGTACCTATACGACTCAGTAAGCAGTTGGCAAATAGTCCTTATTTATGGTGGGACTAAGTTTTGAGGGGTTTTTTTAATGTACTTTTGTAAACTCATGTTTTTCGGTCTTACGGCTTGGATAGGCAATTTGGATTATCTTGGGTTTTGGGCTGGCAATATCAGACACGAGATGAAAAAGCTTTGAAAAAGGCCTTTGTTTGTAAGGGTGGATTATTCAGCCGTAGTTAGAGACTATAACTTATTACAATACACTCTCCCCTGGAAGCTATAATAGACTGTAGAGCAAGCCCCACTGGAGCTCCAAAAATCTGGGATGGGAATCTGGCCAGAAAAACTCAAAGCCTTGAAGTATGTTCCATGGCAAGGAAAGAGAGGTTACTTTTCCCCTCAGGTTTCTTGCATTCATAAGTGATAATTACCATCAAAACAGAGAGAGAAGATAAATGCTGGATAAGCTGGCAAGGAAAGGACCCAAGTTGCTGTCCCCCACAAACAGGAATGCCTGCCCAGCATATAGGGTGGTGTGCTGATTCGATAACAAAACAGAAATGTGTTAAGAAGTAGCTGAGGAGACTGTGCTTATTTTACAGCACGTGAAATAATAATGCCGCATCAAAAGATCGGAGGGCCCTGCTGCAATTCCAGCGTTCATCTCCATTGTAAGCACGCCCTCATTAAGGAGTGGAAGTATCTTTAGATAGAAACAGGACTAATAAAGGCTGTAACCACTTAGGCTTTTGAAAAATATGCAGCCTAATACTATGATAGGAGAGGAGGGTATTCCTGGTGGGTCCTGACCTATGCACCTTCAGTTCATTAATTCACTGAGCAATATGTTTAAACTAAAATAAATACCGCAGTCCAACTGGAAATGTCTCATTGTTGGAGAACTTGGCCTTTTTTCGTGTCCATTTTTCTTCTTTTGTGATCTCAGTCGTTGAATGGTTTGTAATGATCTCACATTTTTTCTCAATGGGGGAATCTTTCTCTGCAACTCAGAATTAACACTATTTCTGTTCAGGAAATAATGTAGTCAGTGAATGCAACCATTTGGCACAGAAGAGGGAAATAATAGTCAGGAAATTAACTACATCATGTTTTGATTGGGTTATTTTCCCTACCCTTTCCCATTCCCACATCCCTCTGAAAGCACCAGATCTACTCCAAGTATCAGCCTGAGAAATCACTTTTTGCTTGCAAGTAAAATGTTTTCGTTCCAGCTATGTTTTGGTTTTATGCTACACAGAGTACATATGGATTTTATGGCATATACGTTGAAAAATCCCACCAGCCATTAAAATAATTTGAGTTTTGTTGGCAAATGATGGAAGCTGGACGTTTCTTCTAAAGGGGTTGCTGATGTACAGCTGAACGCTCAATCAACATATTTTATTGTCCATAGTATTCTGCACACTTGGCCCTGAGAAAGCTCCTCTGCTGCCTGCTCCAAAGCACTGGAGCAGCCTTAGGGATAACTTCCATCCCACACTTGTACCCAGGCCGAGCCCCTGTTAACTTTAAAACGTGGAAGTTCTGCAAGCGTAAATATTTACATGCTTCATTGCTGGGCAAGTCCTGCTGAAGTCAGTGGGCGCTGCTGGGCTTAACCACTCTGGAATACCGTAGCAAGGGCTCTGATTCACCTCTGGGAGAGTTTTAGCAGCGGCTTCAATGGCAGCCAGATTTTAGAAGGTCTAGATAAGAAAGAGGAGGACAAATAGGCTGGGTCTGAGTGGTGCCAGCCCCTTGCCCAGCTTTCTGCATGCACAAGGCTTCCTGGGTGCCCCTGAGGTGCTGCCCTTACACGCTGCCCACGGTGGCAGAGGGAACGTGTAACTTCAGACTCTGGCTTCTCAGTTGCTGGTACCTGGTGTAGGTCATGTTGACAGCACCTATTGTTCTGAAGCATTTGAAGGGCATCCAAGTTTTGGCATCATTAGATTATTGCCATGGTGCTTGGGCTGCAGATCCTGTACAATAAAGGAGTTTTACTTTATGTTCAATCACTATGAGCTGTTATCTGTGGCTTTCATCTAGTCTCCATTAATGAAAGAACAAATCATTCCAGGGACTAAATAGATGTTTGACCATTCAAATATATGCAAAGTGATATGATTTGTGAATGGGAGGAAGTAGTTTTGCAAGCCTAGAATTCCACTTGCTGTGGAATTTCAATTTAACAGTGTGAATCCAGTTAAATCCTGAAATATTAGACTTAAGACCCCTTTACAGTCAGAGAGCAAGTTTTGTCATACTACATTACCAAGCTGTACTGCCTTTCAGCTGAAGGCTCCTAATGACTGATATTTCTAAGTCTCATTCCATTTCATTAGAGGATGATTATTTACTAACACTAACTATTAACATTGCTGCAAAGAGAAAAATAACAAACTCTTCTCTGATTTTGCTGATCGAAAAAGAAGGAATGGGCTTGAACTGCAGCAAGGAAGTTTCGGGTAAGACTTTGAGAAAGCATCGCTTTAAGAACAGAGGCCTGGAGAAACTGGGCACCTGCACCACTGTAGACATCCAAGAAGAGGTTAAACAAATCTGTTGCAGGAATGCTTCTTAGGCTTGATGCTGCCTAAAAGCATGAGGATGAACATAATGACCTCTTGAGATGCCTTCCAACTGTATTTTCTATTTTGATAGCCAACAAAATGTCCAAGACCTGCTGTTGAAGTGTCTTGGCAAAGGAAATGTTTTCCCTTTCACTGAGTCTGCGCGTGGCATCCTTCAAAGTGAGGGGTATGGAAGGCACAACTGGCACAGCCGTCCAAGCTTAACTGCAGCACAGCCGACGATTGCCAAAGCATTGCATCACGGCCCGGCTTTCCAGCAGTTCCAGCCCCGTGGCAGGCTTCCACCTCTCGGGTCTGGAGGCATCACTTTCCTTGATGCTGCTCCCGAGAAGCAGAGTGGGCGGTTTCGCTGAGGGCCAGGAATGTGACTGCAGCTCAAGAATGCCCAACTCTGGGCTGGCGAGGTGTTTTGAACTGGCTTATTTGAAGTGAATCAGGTGGGCCTCGGCAGCTCTGACACCGGCGCTGAACTTCTGCCGTACCAGCACGACTGAGCATTTCCCCCTCTTGCAGCCTGCCTTGTCCTTTTCGTCCCAGACCTGTGCATTACTCTCTGTTTACCAAAACTGCCTTATTTACAGCTACAGAGGCTTTGGCGGGTCTGAGTTTGGGTTTTGTCACAGCTGGAAAGCAGCCGCAGAGCCTCCTTCCAAACTCTCCACCCTGGAAACTGAGGCACAGAAATCATGAAAGCGGAAACCTTGGCAGAAAAGCAGAGCAAGGCAACGAGCATCTCCCTTATTTTTAATTCATACTCCTGTCTCTCCTCCTAACGTGGTCACACCAAAAACTGAGGGTAAAAACAAGCCCAGATGTTGCCTGCCTGTTTGACCTTTCTGTCCTGCCATCACTTGGCTTTTGGTGGTGGGTAGGAAAAGCTGTCAGTGTTTGTGAGAAATCAGAGACGTGGTTAGGTCTAATTCAAGTTGCTATGGAAAAACTGATGTTGAGGGAAAAAGTAACCTGGACCAAATATACTTTCTGCAAGGGAAGAAACTTCTCTGCTAGTGAAGTTAGACACATGCCCATCATGTGATCGGAGAAGGAAAACAGACCAGTGCATTTTGAGAGGGCCGTGTTGAGGTATCAGGGCACCGCAGCAAGAGGCAAGGACTTTTCGCCCTCTGCGGCTGCGGTAAGCCTGGCCCTGGAGGGCTGGAGGGATTCGGAACAGCTCTGCCACCACCGACGGGTGGCTTCCACAGAGGCTGTCAGAGAACTATATATGCCTTGGTTAATGACAGCCATTTAACCAGAGAGGACGTGAAAATGAGGTAAATATTGGGAACACACAAAAAATAACGATGGATATTTTCTTTTTAATGGAGGTGGTATAAATAGCTGGAATGAGATGAAAATGAGAAGCAAAACTTAGGCTACATGTAAATGGAAAAATCCTAACATTGGGATTGTGGGATCATCTCCTCAGGGTAGTAGTGGAAGCCCGTAGTTTAGGACTTGAACAACCAGACCGAGAAGAAGCACGAGGCACCACATCGCAGGGAACAGTCCTGACTTTTGCACGGATCATTTAGATTTCCCCTGGCTTCTTTGAGGAAGAAAGTAAAAGTCATAAGGGTCCTCAGCCACCGTTTCTCCTTGAGGATCCGAAGGAATGTTTAATGTTGACGGCTCAGCCGAACAGCAGCTTTGGGAATTCTTATCTATCCTCAAATTCTTATCTTTAGTTTCAGTTGTTTATATTTCCTGACTTCCTGTCTACAGTGCTTATCCAAGTTTATTGTTCAGTTTTACTATTCCTTGTTTAACAACTGCTCCTTTACGCTCAGGAGTTGGCGGTGCTTCAGCAGTGGGTGATTTCTCTGTTTATCTTTACCACCTCATTCAGGTGTTAGAAGTAACATGCTAACCTTGGAACAGTCTCAACAATCCCAAGATGCAAAGTTTCCCCATACTTTTGCTGTTTCTTTTCTGCTTTTGTAGAAACCTTTTTATTTGTGGCACAGTTCTGGACTGGGCATGCTTATTGCATTTCTCCACTCGTGTAATTTTAAGCTTGGGTGGCAGGTTGGTGGGGTTTTTGGTGTTTTTTTCTCTGATCCATCCTAGGCAAAAAAGGGTTAATTAGTCGCAGTAAAACATTGACAGTCACTAGGGACTGCTGCAACGGAGATGAAAAACAAGACTGCACCTGTACGCTGGCAATTTCAGATAGATTCTGGTCAACTATTTTTCTCTAGCGCTTTGTTCTGCCAGCTGCCTCAGTGCTTTGGATGCAGGTGGAAGGATGGACTTTGCTATCTATAAAAAAATTTAATGGTGAAGACCAACTTCCGCCTCACCTCCCTGGGGATCAAAGTTATTGCATTGCCACATAACATGGCACAGCACAAAACAGGCAACAGGCTGCACGTGCCTAGCCACTGCGGGGAGGTCTCGACTCCAAAGAAATAGCTTGAGATTTTTCCCTCCCTCCCTTCTTTCTTTCCTTTTTTTTTTTCTTTTGAAAGAGACAATGAATGCATGGAAGGAATCCCAAACTGAGTGACCGTATGCAGAAGGGACAAGCCGCCACTGTATAACACATACCATGCAATATCATTAGTGTAGTTCCTCGACAGAGGAGCTGTTGTAGCTCTTCCAATAATCCAATGCAAGGCAAAGGATCGCTCGGGAGCTCTAACGGTATGGCTTGATGTATGCTTATGAAAGAAGTTCTCACCGAGACCCTACAGATTTATGTCATACTGTGCTAGTGTATGATGAAAATAAATAGTCGCACCTGCCCGTGAAGGTACTTTCATTGCCCGTCGCGGAGCAGCAGATAACGCACGGACTCTTTGAAGGGACAAGATCTATTCTCACGACAATATAATACTATTATTAAATAAAACTTGTAACAGCAAATTCTGCTTGACACAATGGGAACTTTCTGGGGTTGTGTTACACTTTATCATACAACAAGGCTCTCCTTGACATTTTTGTCTGCTGTTGTGATAGAAATAAACAATAGTTTAATAGCAGTATTAAGAGCTGAGACATTTAAATGTGAGTGGAACATTAGACTTGCAGGATAACGGTCTCCATGAAAGGACTTTAAGCAGGCGGAAAAACCCTAAAATATCCAATGGAAAAGTTAAAGAGCTTTGCACTGTTTGTGTGGGCTTTGAAAATACTATCAGAAGCAAAAGACATCTGATTTTTTCCCTCTTTTTTCAATGATATGAACAGATGCTTAATTTAGGTTGTTTTCTAAGGTTGTTGGTTTACATCACTGCTCTACAAACCCACGCCTTCAAAGTGCCATAAAAAGGAAAAAATACAGAAGTTGCTAAATGGAGATCAGCGAGTTACAGCAGCTGAAAATAACCCACATGCATATTGCAATGAAGTATGTGGGGGCTTTGGAGGAGGTAGCTGGGGGTTTTTTAAAAATTTTATTTTGAGCTGCCTATGACCTTCTAATGCTAATCTGTCTTTAAGCAGTGTATATTTATGTGCATAACATGAGTAGCTGGCTACGAAATAACATTTGGGATTAAGAAAGATTAACAAAATCTCACATGTCAAGACATGCAGTACCCCAAAAAGAACAGCTTTCCCTCCTCTCCACCACTGCAGAAAATACTTAGCTGGTTTGCAGATAGATCTTACCCATCTCTACAGCAACAGGTACCACCATCTGCTGTGTAAGGCAAAATAGGACAGTAGTTGGACTGAGGATCTTACCTGGTTTAGCATATAAACAGTGTGCTCCTACGCGTCTGTGCTATTTAGACTTTCTAACATGTGGTGTTAATGCTACATTTAACTTTGTGTAGGAGGGTCTTGCCAATACTCATTTTGCATCACTGGTTTCATATGTAGTCATGGGACATCACTTTGTCCCGTGTGTGTCAGGTAATTAATGAATGCTCTTGGAGCTGTGATTGCCTAAGGGTGCAAGTGAGATTCTGTTATCTGCTACGGAGAAAATCAAAGTCTGTAATATCTTTGCATTAGTTCAACCATTGGTCTAAGAAGCTGTATCAGGTAGTCTAATAAAAATACTGCTCTCCCTATAAACCTTGTCTTACTCTGTTGTAAATGAGCCACTTTTCGTGCTGGCTGATGAGAACTTGCATGTTGCATGGTGCTTGAATGGGTTTCTGAACTTTCTGTCCACACACTGCAGTTTTATCTTATGTTTGGCAGAATATTGACATCATTAAGATAAATGACTCGCTATTTCTCTTTGGTTTGGAGAGTTACATGAAGCAGTTACAATGCTATTCGTATGCCTCATTTTACATCCAGATGTATTAGTAATAGCTAATTATTGTCTTAGAGACAAGTTGAATTTAATGTAACATTTACGGTCTGTACTTTTTACCACAGATGCTATTTGTAAATAGGCAATTTTATGTTGTTGTGAGTGCATATTTGACATAATTTCAAATTGTTCTCCAATGCAGACATGCACTTAGTGTAAAAGCGGCATAGTCTGTGTAAAATGGTGGAGCTGAAACCTGAAATACTCTAATCTGCCACCGAACAGTGGTAACTGAGGGAAGTGAATGCTGATCGCTTATACAAATGAGCAAGTTTTTACGTCAAATAGACTGAGCCTGAAATGCAAGTGTGATTTTCTGAAGAGAACTTCCTTTTTAGATGTACAAACTTCGGATGGGCCAAGTTAGTGGAGAAGGCCTGAGTTAAATGCTATGCTGTTTTGCTGTTAGCCTTTCACTTGGTAAAGCTTTGGTTTTAGCCTGTATTGAATGGGCTTGTATGTGCGGGTGCGCTGGCAATGGCATCTAATGGCATGTGTTTTGTAGTGTGAATGCAGAAATATTCTTAACAGACAGGTGGTACCAGAGGGGTTTCATACTCCGCTTACTGAGCACGTTAATGGATTCCCTAGTTCTTTCCTCTGTGCTTTACACATTTTGGTCTCTCCTATGAAATATTAAGATTTTTTCTAGACAGAAATCCAGGGCTACTGATGTCATCCTTGCCATACTGAAAAATGAAAAATGTCCATTTAATCCTGGATCCCTGCACAAACCTATGCAAGACTTTTTGTATAATGAAATATCTAGTTAACTCATTGCAGTAGAACTGCATTCAGTAATAACCAAATCCATGGGAGTGTATGAGCAGCACAACGCTGATTTCCAAAAGTAAAAATTACATAATGAGTCCTGACATTGACTTAAGATAAAGGGGCTGCCATAGTTCTTGGGATACCTAAAATAAGATCACATGAAAGTGTTATATCATTTTCCCTGCCAAAGGTTGATTTTGACTATCAGAAGACAGTACTGCACAACCCTTGTGGTTTTTTTCTTTCAACAGTACTCACCTCTGAGGCTATCCTTGGTGTGGGAAATGTATGTGAGTCTAAGTGATATGAAGCTGCATTTTCTTTCAGTCCCAAAGTATAGGGGTTTCTGAAGTACTGAAACAGTACAGAAGTGCTGAAACAGCGCAGGTGTTTCTGGAGAAGTTTCACAGATCTCATCCCTATCTTTGCTCTACCTGCAGTTCTCTTGTAACGCTATTGAACTATTCCAGAAGCCTTAATATGTTCAGATACGAATATGAGGAAAGAATGCTGATCCTCATGATGAACTAAGTGCCTAAAATATAAATAACAGTGTGGTTAGTGAAGCTTTGCCTATATTAATATGCTTGTTCACTTTACCTGTGCTTAACTCAGAAGGGCATTCTGCTTATCTGTTCATTAAAGGCATTTGCATCTTTTCAATTACTTTGCCTGAATGTGAAGTGTTGGTGTAAAATGTTGCCCATCTTTTGAATAATCAAAAGGTAAATTATCATTTAAAGTATAAATTAAAAGCTCATTAAGGCTTGGGAGTGTAGTACTTCAAAGTTAGGGGAGGCAGAATTGAGGTTCTCCGTGCAATTAATTCATCCTCCCCTCACTCCCCACTGTTCTGTATATGCATTATAATACTAATCTTAATTACACAGTCACATTTATGTGTGTGCACACACTCATACAGACTTTTACATCTGGCTCCTAGCCAGTAGTTCCCATTGCTTCCAACTTGCCTTTACACCCACCTTGCTCTGTATCCCTCCGCATTCCTGCCGGGTAACCTCCTTCTTCCCATGTAGGCTCAGCAAGGGGCAGCAGGAGGTCACTTTAGAGACCGAGGCAGCTGAGCCGAGCCACTGTGTGACACCGCGCCGGCCCCCGACGGCGAGCAGCAGGGTCACAGATGGCCAGCTGCAGCCCCCGAGCCTCAAATGGGTGGTGCGTGCTGCCCAGGGGGTCTCCAAGGAGAGGAGCTGCCAAACTGGACTGAGCCTCTGGTACTCCTGTGCCATGCTCAGAGGGCATGACTTGGTCGAATTTATATGGATCTTCATAGTAATAAGAGCCACAAATGACACGCCCGTGTAAAATTTCAAGTCCCTGATCCACAGCATGGAGGCAGGAGAGTTTCTTAATCGAAAGCAGTGTCAAAATGTTTTAACTGGTTATCATGGTTTAAGACCAAAGGACAGCATGGAGACTAGAGGGATTTTTACTCACAGGTATATGCAATGCAAAGCAAAATGTCAGTTAAAGTTCACGGATACATGCTAGCAGCTATGCTAACTAGGCCTACCAGGGCAAGGAGAAACTAGTTTTCCTCAACCTCATTCTCAGAAAGGGCTGAACCGTTTTTGCTACAACTTTTTTTTTTCTTCGACATTTCTCTTTATTTGTTTTCCAGTCTACAGTGTGTGCTCTAGTCATTCTCCTACCTGTGGTTAGTGTTATTCAAAGAAAACACACTCTAACTGAAACTTTGAGTTCCCTGCAGCTAATCCAGTACCACCTTGCTTGTCTGAGAATCCTGAAAATACTTAAAATAAACATGTTTTTTGAGGTGGACAAGGCTGCCTTTCTAAAACAAATGAGACCAAGAAAAAGAAATCTTAGCTAAGAAGAGTCTGGTTTTTCATCAGAACTTTGCATATGGCCAACTACCCTGAAATGTGTTGATAATTTAAGTATATGTTTTTCTATAGAAGAACATTCGCCAGGTACATTTTTGGCTGAATATCAGCAATTTTGCGGCGGGGGATGATTGCGCAAAGCATGTATGAAGATCAAAATGGTCCGCTCTTCCCCGTGTGTAGAAGGAACCTGTGGCTGAAGTATCATGTCTGGAGTACAAGTTCTGATTTTTCTCAAATCTTAGCAGTAACTCACACAAGCCTAAAATAACCAGGGCTCAGACTATCTGTCTTTTGTAATATTCTCAGCAGCTGATAAGTAATCTGTGTGTGCTTTTTCACACAACCTTGACGAACAATTCTGAAAAATAAAGCTATGTAATAAATTACATCAGTCCCAACAAAAATGCAACAGTTGTGCAGTTCTGAAAGCCGTGGATTCCCAGATACCTGAACCACCATGGGAGTCCAAACATTCACAGGATGTCCTGGAGCCCATGATTTTTTCAGCCAAACTTTCTAAATCTTCCTGAAGAAGATGGCTGCGACACAAGTTGACCAAGCATGTTGTCCGATCAGCATGGACAGCTGTGGCTTTAAACAATGACAGCCATTGTTAGGTCAATTTTAAAGTAGGTCCTTAAAGTTAATGTGATTATGCAAATGTTGCCCTAACTACCGTGGCTGTCTTATATCCTTCACAAATGACTGCATTGTCACTTTTCATTATGTGCATACAGTCCTGGTGGTTTGGTGGTATCATTATATCTCTCGGAAATGGACCATGTAAAGGCCATTCACTGTTGGCACTGCATTGTGCTTTTCCCCAAGCAGACCAACCTTGACCCACAAATGAGGGTGGTAGGGATTTTCAGGCCAAAACCTGCGTGTGTTATTCACATGATTACTCCCATTGACTTGGCTGGAAACTCTTGCATCAGGCCTGCAAGAACTAGGTTAAAACACGGTTGTGAAATCAAGTCCAGTCCACGTTAAACTGCAGTGTATCTGGACAAGCCTCTGACAGCCTAACTTCTAACATAAATGGCTTTGTGTGAAATCACTTGCATCATAAGCTCAAAAATTAATCCGTTATTCACTGAGGAAAAGGAGACACCTCGGACACCTTCAGCGTACGTTTTTCTCCATGGTGTCTTTGTTATTATTAATTTGATTTTAATCATGAAATGCCCTTTTACAGAAATCTGTGATCACAAATGAGGAAGCTGAGAGATCTCAGGATCCATGTGTTCTGGAAGGTGGCAGATTTCAGACGACTCATCAGTTGGGGGACATGACTGATTTCAGACTCTTGGTTGCATTGCTTTCAATGAAAACCAGTGACTTGCAGTTTCAGTTCTCATCACAGAAGATGTTCTCACAGCAACCTCTTGTTTGGATCGTTTTCTCTTTTTCTGAGTGGGGAGTCTGATGTTTGTCTGCATTCTGTCTTTACGATTCCTGTTCTGGTGGCCAAGAGTCTCCACGACCCAAGCATGCGATATAGAACCTGCGATAGATTCAGACTGCTGCCTGAGATTTGGGCCCCCTCGGTAAAACATCCTTCCTTTATTTTTAGTAGGGTAAGCAAGTGCATATAGAGAGAGATACACGGATATATTTGCCTGCACTTACTTAACGTAAGTAAACATAAAGGAAAATCATCACCTCCCAGGGAAGTCAACGCTCCGCCTTTGCTGACTTGTGGCAGCTCTCTAACAAACGCAAACTACCTCAGGAGATTCAGGGACGTGGAAACTGCAAGGGCAACCCATCGTGTTGCTCGGCCGTGTTATTCCACATGCAGCTTCTCATAACGTCCTGATCACTGCAACACCTGAACATTGCTGCAGAACTAGGGTGACCTGCCCGTTGCCAGCCCGTGCGCACAGCTAATAGAAACCCGTTAAGTCCAAACCTACCTGTGTGGCAGTCGGGCTCTCCTTCTTCCCCAAAGCTCGGTTCTGCTGGGATGTTTGTTTTAGGGTATGAAAACCTGCTTTGGCACAGCAAGGCTGAAGTTGGAGCCCCCTCAGCATCAGCTTCAAGAGAGTGCAGGAGCATGTTGTGGGACGTCGAGCCTTCCGGACAACTTCCTGTGCTCTAGACGAAAGTCGATTTCTGCTATTGGAAATCCTTTGAAAAAAGTCAGTTATGGGTGTTAAAGAGGAAGGAAGAAGAGCTTGTACCACTCTGACAGTTAGGAAGGCAAACCGAGGTATCATTTAAAATTTCACATTCAATCCATTCAAGCTGTCACATAAAAACCCAGTTGCTCCATTGATCAATCGCCAGAGAGGATGGTAACAGGTGTTTTTTGGATGTCAGACAGACAGCATAGCAAACCTCAGAAATGACAACTTAACAATGCAGGGCTGGAAATCCAGCAGCTTATTTTAATCATCATGTAAGCGAGTTTGCTGCTTTGCGATGATGCCTGTGGCAACATTGCGGGGCAGGTGTGTGTCAGGGTGACTCCTCGCTTGTGGCAGTGGGGCTTTTTTTTGAGATCCGAACAGTAGCTACGCCAATGGGATGCAATGAAAGTCCACGCTAGGAAGCGATGGGCTTTAGAGCCCTGAGGGAGGGGTGACTATCACATCGGTTCTGTAGCTTATCACCGTACAAACTGCATTTGTATTTGTTATGGGTTTTCTGTTAGAGGATGTGGCCGCAAATCAGAGGTTGGCGAGGAAAGGATTATTCTAACCTCTTTGATCAGAAAAAGTTAAGGTTTCCCTGCGTTGGCACCAGCTCAGGAGGTCTCCCTGTGAGTTGCTGCTCCTGGAGTGCCACCGTGGGACCTTCATGGGGCAACAGGAGAACTCGTTCCCATCCTGGGCAGGTGGGCAGCTGCTGAGAGGGTGCCAAAGCCGAGCGTAACGTGGCCCGTCCTGCCCATTCCTGGTGGGTCTCCAAGCCTGGGGCAAATCACTCCCAGCGAGAGGCTTTTGTGCTCGGATGGGGCTTGACTGGAGGACGTTACTTGAGATACAACCAGAGCTTGCTTTTCAGTGAAGGTGGTCCTGAACCTGGAGGTAACAGGAGCACCGTCGTGAGTGCACGGGGGCCTCTCCTGAGTGGGGGCGGCAGGGGCCCGTCAGCCGCGGGCAGGGAAACGATCCATGTCCTTAGTCCTCACAAAGTGTGGGCTTGGGCTCGCTGAGGTCACGGAGACCAGTGACATTTTTCAATCAGTTTTCAGCGGGGTTTGGGTCAGACCCCATCAGGGTTGTGTGCCTTGGTGAAACGCAGCTGAGCCCGCCAGAAGCAGTTATGGGGGCAGAGGGGATGGCCAGGAGGATGAGCACAGCCAAAAAGTAAAGCAAAGTATCATCTTTAATTACTTCATTGAAAGATATTTTATGCCTTTGACTGCAGCAAACCAGGGCTATTTCTCTGTTTTATTCTTAGGTGCAGCGAGGCTCGGCTGGGCAGGTAGGAGCTATAACCCCGTGCAGGTTTCCATTTGCCAGCTGGCAGCACAGGCTGGCAGCGCCTTTATCTGCACAGGAAGGCTGAGCCGGCGCCTCTGAGGTCTCCGCCTTGAGCTCGTAGAAACACAGATACTGAAAACCCATCACTTAAATAGTCATGGCCTCCCTTCGCCTTCAGATAACTCCTATGCTGATGTATGCTGATGAGAGAGTTAATGAAACATGAGAGGCAGCGGGGAGAGATAAGCGCGGGCAGGAAAGCACACCTGCAGGCACCCTTTCAAGACTCTCTTGGGGCTGACTTTATCGGGAGGGCCACAGCAGGCTCGCAGCTGGGCCGGCAGGAACCGGGAGATGCAGAGGTGGTCTCTATGGTTAGTGTAGAAACCTGTTTGGGGAGAGCTTCCTGAAACTTTCTTCTTCGCCGTTTGCGAGGGCTTCTCTGACAGATGTGCGCACAGAGAGCATCGTGGAGCTGTAGCGATGGGCAGTAATTTAATCAAGTAGTAAAAGTTGTTTCCCCATGAAATGAAATTTCCTCGGGTACGAGTCGAGCTAGTCTGTAAATGTGGATCCGCGCAGTCTGAGAAGCGGAGGCTCTTTTAAAAAAAAAAAAACTAAAAAATCAGCCATTGTTCTGGTCCTCAAATGGATTGGAAAAATGCCTTGTAGAAATGTCATGTATCAAGAGGGATTGTAAAAAAATCAACAACCTGATCACAAATAATTTATGGAGAAATAATAGCAGAGTGAATACATTTTACAGCCCTTAACAATGAGCTGTATAACCACTGCCAGCTTGCAAACAGGGCTGAAACCAGAATTTGGATCTCTATGGTCTATCTTCATTATCTTACCCGCATCAGTCACTGAGAGCAAAAAAGTCACAAACAAGTTTATGCTGGTACCACGACCTTCAGTGAAAACTGCTGAGACATCGAAGTCAAGTTCAAAGAAAAGAGGCAAACAAAGGGAACAAGTGCATTGGTCAGGAAACACGGCTTCTGTTTAAATTAAGACATTAGCCTGGTGATTGGAAGATGTGGCCAGTGTCTCTCCTTGGCGGCCCAGGCAAAATGCCACCATTGCTCCTGAGCAACATCTGGGCTATCAACTGAATCCACCCGTGCTAGGGAACAAGGAGGCAAGCAAGATGCAGATCAGTGCCTCAAAACCGTTCTTTCCTGAACTGAAATATTTTTAACATGTTCTTTTCCATTTTTTGGATTTTTTTTTTAAATATTTAAATAGATTTCTAGGAACAAGGGCTTTTTCTGTCCTTTGCCATCACCCCTGTCTCAAATCAGGGCTGAGGTAAAAATACAATTACATGTGGCAGGAGTAAGAGGAGGTGGTGATTATGATGCTCCAATCACAACCCTACAGAAACACCCTTTGCTTACATGCCTGACTGTGTGGGCTTGAGGGAGGGCTGGTGGCCATTGGCTTAGCTGGCCTGGATGAGGATCAAGATTGCAAATACTGAGAAAAAAACCTTTTCTTTTGGCTTTTTTGAAGGATCACTCTGTGCTACAGAATGTTCAATGCTGCACTCTATGCTTTACCCTCAGCAGACTTGTTATTTTGGCTCTGAACTACAAAGTCTGGCTCTTTCATTCAAGCTGTAATGTTTTTTTTTTTTTCACAAACCAGTCCAGGCTCTGGCATTTTTTCAGTTTAGGCTTATAGCTGTGACATAGGTCAGACCTCTGGGAGTTGAACCCCTGGGACTTTCTGCATAGAGAGCTGGAGAATTACAGGGTCTAGCTGGGAAACACCTCACGGTCTGGTATTTTCCTTTATTTTTGCCCTGGCTCCTTTGCCTCTTCATTTTTAATTAGTGGCACATGCTGAAATGATAATTTAAATTCTTTTCAGAAATCAAAAGAATTCCCACTGACAACATTATTAAGTTATAATTACAGTGAAGAAAAAAGGTTAATAGGAATTTGAGCCAAATATCTACTCTCCATTAAATGAGAACTTGACTGAACCTGTTTTCCCTTCATTTTGGTAGGTTACTCCAGGTTTAAATGGGTCCAGCATGGCTATACACCTGTGCAAAGGGCCACTGCAAGGCCAAATAGCCATCATCAAGACTACATACACGGACGTGTCTCGGGACAGGTCTCACCTGACCGATGCTCAAGATGGAATTTAACAGGCAGGTAGGACTTCTGTTGGACCTCTGAAGGAAGGATGTGTATTTCAGACGGTAAGCAGTACATGGTCACAGGGGGACGTTTGTGTGAGAAAGACATGTAGGAGGTGGCACTTTGTTGCAAAGCAAACTTAGCGAGTGTTTGTGGGGGAAAAATAACCAGGTTCCTGGGCTACAGCATTCAAACAAAGCCTATTCCTTCGCTCATGCTGAGCGCCACATGCATGCAGAAACATATGCAAAGCAGCCTTAATCTACCGACTGGTTTGCATTTTCAATGAAATGAGGAGAAAAAGAACCATTTACCTCTGTATTAGCTCTAAGTGTGCCCATCAACAAGAGAATTATTGCAATGGTTTGGCATGTTAAAAATGGGTTTTAAAGCAACTGAAGGTGTAGGGGGAAAAAAACCCAATCCTTATGCTGGGCACCTGCAGGGTGAGCCTCCATGTTTCCCGGCACAGCTCTGCACCGCTAGATAATGATCTGTTTAAACTCAGCCAGGCTTGGTGCAGTTACAGCTGGAGCCCTACAAGGCAAGAGCTTCACTTCGAAGACCTGTTGTAAGCTTGGTGTTTCTTTTTCCCTTTTTTTTTCTTTTAAGCTGTAACACGTTGCTTAAGCTGTGGCATGCCTCAAAAGCAGACCTTTCCCTCTTCCCAAGTTGCACACCATCGAGTCCCGCAGTCCTCCCTTGCATCTTGCACAAGCACAGGCAAGCACTCCAGCAGACTTCCCTTTCTCTGTAATCCATACCCAGCACCGGGGTCCCGCCTGCGGTAATTGCTCTTGCTCCGAAACTACCTTGGGGCTGGCTCTCCCCTGGGCCCCAGCGTTCAGTGAGAACCCAAATCGCACGTGGGGGATAGATTGGAAACACAAGCAAAACTTGGAGGGGGCTGCTGCAAGCACCAGTTCCTTTTCACGCTGAAAGCCTAAAGCACATGAGAAGGGACCTTGCTTCTCCTTCTCTGTGCACTGCATGGCATGAGGGCCAGCATGTGGCTTCAGCTAGGAGGACTAGGCAGGCTGCTGGGGAAGGAGTAAAAAGGACTGGAAGGCACCTTTGGGGACTCTCAGCCCGTACATGGCTACGCACGCTTGGAAATAGAAATTGCTTCCTTCGTGGAGCTGAAGTCTGCTCTCAAGAGCATAAGTCTGACTTTGAAGCACTTGCATGAACTTAAACTTCAGCAAACAACTTATTTTCAAGCTACTAAATAAAATGCAGGTTTTTTTCTTGGCAGGTTGTATCTTTTTTCTCTTTTTTTCTTTTGTTGGCAATTGCTTTTCCTCTCTAGCATTCCTGGGGCTGAATGTCCTCAGTGCTTATGCTGCATGTCCTCAGTGCTTATGCTGCATGAGGATCTGCAGGTCTGCCCGATAATTTGCTGTGCAGCGTAACACACCAGGTTTCAAAGTATATTCTCACCTCTGGTTTCTTAAGACAAGCATGAAAAAAGAATCTGTTCTACAGTATAGGAACTCCAGAATCTTTTTCTCTTATTCAGTTGGTTCCTGATCTGATGGTCTTAGATGAAGAAATAAACTATCCAGTATTTTGGGAGAAGAGCAGTTTTGCACAAAAGGTGCGGTAAGCCTCCCACCGGCTGAAGCTGACCTGGACTTTGGTGTCACTAGAGATGCGCCTCGAGTTCACAACATGCTAAATGCTTACTGTTTTGTGCTGTGCGCCTTCCACTTCCTTAACAATCAATGAGAACCGAGGACGCTGAGGCTACCTACGGTGTGCAAAGCTCTATTCCTTACTTACTTACTTACTTATCTAAGTGTGTTGGAAAAAACCTTCTTGGCTTGATTGGTGCCTGTAACAACACTGTCAAAACACTAAAGACAAACAAGATTAGGAGACCATGCAGGTTTAAGTAAAAAAGAACACACTTTATTTATCTACAAGGCAGTACATTGTCATATAAAAAATTAAGTGCAGATAAAGCTGCACCAAATGCTATTAAGGCAGCAAAGTCAGAGGCTGTTATAAAAAAAAAAAAACAATAAAAAAATAAAATAAAATCAGTGTTTTGCCATATCGATAAAGATTTGGTATGGCAGTACGAAGAACCATATATTTCCAAGAACCTGATTCAGTACACAAGACCCAAGTTAGGGACCAATTAGCTAGACATGGAACAAAACAGACAACATGAACAAGACAGTGTTCTCCCAAACATATGAAGGTGCAATGCATGCTGTTACAAACCAATGAGAAACAAAACAACACATCCAGACAAAAAAAAAAATCTCCCAGGAACAGTGTTCAAAAATATTGCTTATAAAAAAAAAGGGGGAAAAATATAAATGATGTAAAAAAAATTAAAATAAAAAAGTCTGAAATGCTAGTGCATAGTCAATTAGCTAACATCAACATTTGTTTTCTTTCCATATAAAGCTCTACTGCTCCTTTTACACTAGCAGCATGTCTACACGCTAAGGTCTGTAGCAGCAAAACACAGTATTCATTTGGCATTTACAAAATTAAATTACTGAATAAAAATATAATTTTTCTCATAAATCTATGTTTCATACAGTAATATTTTTTAAAGCAAGCTAATTACCCCCCCAAACAGAAACACACAATGTATAATGGTCTAGAACCATAACAGAATGAAAGAGTATTTCAAGAGGCATGGATGTTTGAGCATTCACGAGCTTGATCAGTTTTCCCCCTTTGCACAGACTAGCGTTTGTAGTAATGCTTTTCATTTCGGTATTTTACACCAATGCATTTTGTTCAGTGATTTAAAATATATCCGTTTGAGTACCTGCTCTTTTATTATAAAAAAAATTTTAAAAAAGAAACAAACAAAACCCCACCCCTGGCTAGCACATCACTGAAATAACAATACTGGTGTATTAGGTCTGCTTGATCTCAAAAAGTACAAAAAAATTACCTTTATTGTAAGTCTGCACTTAAGATCATTAATTACTGATTCAAACTTAATACCTAATAATTTAGGCAAGTATCATTTATTAAAAAAAAAAAAATCCTCTTAAGTTGGGTGAAATCCAACAAGAATATATATGCTGAGTGACTAAATGCACTTTGTGCTGCTCCCAACTGTTGTACCACAACAAAGATAGGCTCTTCTCCCATTCATGAAAAGTTTTCATGCAGAGGAACAGGAATTTCCCAGTGGAGGTGAAGTGTTCTCGAAACCATAATGCTTCTCTGTCCGTCGACCCTTTCACATCACCAGAGTCCGGGTGGGGAAGGCGGCCATGTACTTGCGCGCCTGATCCGTCAGGGCCATCTGATCCTCGATCTTCCCGCAGGACGCTGACTCCCAGGCGTTGTTCAGATGCTAAATTAGAAGCAGGCAGAGAGATTTGGGGTGAACGTCACGTGATCTATTCGTAGCCCCAGCCGAAGCCGGGCCCGCTCACGATTAAGTGTTGCATGAACACGCAGTAGGATGTCGTCCCATCTCTAGAGAAATTGACATCTCAGCACAACAGGCAAAAAGAATATCACCCCCACTTCTCAGTTAGCAACCGGAGGAGCGGGCAGACCAGACGACCTGCAGAGGGGCACACCACAAAAGCCAGGATCCAAACCTCCTCACTTCTCTCTCAAACAGTGTCTTCTCTACGAGGCCATATCTATAGCCTTGCCTTTAATCTTTCCTTTCCATGAAAGGTCTAAAAAGAGAATTTATTTGCAGGTGGACTTTACAGTCAACAGGGCATGGACAGGTTAAAGCCCACAGTTATAATGTTCAGTGCTATCACCACGCACCAACTGCTGGCGAACCTTCACTCTAGAAATACAGCTGCTCTGCCCCTGCGTTCCCTAAACGAACCTGACAATCTTGGCAGCCTGACCACAGCTAACAAAAAGTCCCGCGTTCAAAGCTGCTTTCACCTGTGCGCAGCGATTAGCACGTGCCCATCAGCAGAGCTCCTCCGGCAAAGGAGAATGGGGCGGGGGGGGGCCAACTCTCAGCAGAAACAGCATTTTAATTATTGTGTAAGCCATTTCACTTCTTGTGGTATTTACGGAGGTTACAGACACCATTTAGTATAATGTTAAAGTGAGATAAAACATATCTGCAGAGGGCTGTGCACACTGTATTTATTTACTCGCTACACATGTGAGACGTTTCTCAGTGCCTTGAGCTATAAACAGTAATGAAATTTCAAAGCTCCTGGAATTTACCAGTATACACACACATTTACGCACACTTTTTTTTTCTTCTATTGAACTCTTTCACTTACTCAGTGCGTCTGCTTTTCCATGTTGAGATACTCACTAAGTCCTGAATAAAAACTGTTATTATATGGAGCTAGTTGCACGAATACCCTGCATTCCAAAAATGCACACGACTATAACTATTTCCGAATAACAGGAAGCTGCCTGCCAGCGAGGAGGTCCCAGTACTGTTGAAGATTGAGAAGGTCTACGCCCAAGATCCAC
This sequence comes from Fregata magnificens, assembly GCA_013389945.1. Taxonomy (NCBI): domain Eukaryota; kingdom Metazoa; phylum Chordata; class Aves; order Suliformes; family Fregatidae; genus Fregata; species Fregata magnificens. The sequence goes on from WAAD01016366.1 coordinate 70,274, forward strand.
CAACAAAGACAAGGCAGGAGAAACCCTTCTCTATTTTCCTCTGCTTTCAAAAAGGATCATATTTGCGCTTCAGGATCTACATTGCTCAACAAGATGGCCAACGCCTTCCCAACATCTAGGACACTGGGTGAAGCATAATCTAGTGGACTGCAAACTGTCTGCAAAGAGCAGAACCGTCCTGGCGTGCCCATGGCTCTTTATGCCGCTCCTTCTAGTTGCTAACTGTGCAAGAGGATCCTTAAATTATTCTCTGGCCTAAATGCTTAGAGAATGCTCTTCTGACTGTAAACAGTGTTATCTGAGACATATGGATAGTAAAAGGCTGGGCAACATATGAAATACAGATAATTTCTCATAACATGCCCTTATCAGGGCACTGGTACAAACACAGGGACCGAGGTTCCCTGCCTCAGAGGGCTTACGGTCTAAAAGGGACAAAACCAATGAATAGGTAAGCAGCGTGGCCAAGATGAGGGCAAGCACATTAGTCCTCTCTAAACTTCTGCTGGGCTTCCCTAGACACGGCTTTCTCTTCTCTGTAGACAAGTTCCAAATGTCGTCTCTGCTCCTGATGCGTTTTTGCAGGCAAAACTCCTGCTGAGCTTCAGTGGGAGTTCCCCTTGTGAAGGAGAACCAGGTCAGGGCTGAAATCATTAAGTTTCTGCAGGTTTTTGTGAGAAAGCTGCATCTGTGAAGTGAACAAACATGCCATACACCTCTTTTCTAGAGTGGTTCAACCTGGGCTGGCTGTATACCTTGTGCTATGGCTCGGCCTAGGGCACACGCCACAGCCAAAAAGCAGGTGTGACATACTTTCTGTGTGCCGGAGACATACATGCTACACGCCACAGCTTCTTTTATGTTTTGGTTAAACAGCTTCCAGGGTAACTTTTTCAAACGCACCTACATCAGCTGGGAACCTACAGCCTCCTGTTGATCCTCAGTGGGACCCAAGCACCTGTGAATATTTTACCCTATTATTTTAGAGGTGTTTGCATTAGGGACCAAATAAATGCCTGGTGCAATGCCATCGGATTTACTTAGAAGTTAGACTTGGTGTCTACACCTCAAAAGCAGTTGGTAGTTCCAGAATGTCCATCATTTCGAAGGGCAAAAATATGTGTCCAACCGGTATTTCCCCGTGATCTCCCAAAGCTCAAATGCACTGCTCGAGAAAAGTGAGATCAGCAGTCCCCTAGATAACTGAAAACATGTAAGGAAAAGTCCATCTGTCACAGTATGTCAATTTTTAAAAAAGAGAAGTAACTTCAGGCAAGGAGTGTCCCGATTTCATAAATTAGGCTTAATTGTTAGTATCTACACTGAGCTCTTTGTATTAACAGCCATGTGCTTAGAAAAGAAAAAATAATAAATCTGTATCCTGATATCTCCAACATCTCGACAGGCTGCTACATGTCACTCATTCCACTGAAAGCCTGGTCTTCGTTTAACCTGATGTCAGCGCAGCAGAAGCCGCTCAGGCAGGCAGTAACCCTCTGCCCTCCCTCCAGGCTCGGCCGCCCCAGCACCCCAGGGAAGCACTGGGAAGCAGACACAGCAAGCGGCAGGAGGATCAGCTAGACCCCTGACTCGAGCCTGCTTGAAACAACTTACTCAAGTTTTGCCGTCGAGACAGCGCGGGAGAATCTGCCCACAGAGTTTTGACCCTTGTATTATTTCCCCAGAAATACATTACACTATTTTTTTCCCCTCTTATGACAAATTTATAAAAAGAGACTAACTTTGCAGTCTCACTGATGGTGGTGAGAGCTTTGCTCCCGTAAAGAAAGCAGAATTTGACCCAAAGTAGTATATTTACTAAGACAACTTTCAATTTTACCCTGGGGAACTCAGATAACATTTCAAGTGGGTATTTTTAATAAACATTTTCTGTCTGAAGCCTTGGCTCTCAGCAGCCAACACAAAACAAAGCACAATGCCTTTGCCTTGCCAGCCCTGCAGCGCAGTGCCGGAGGCACGTGTGAAAGTCATCCGGACGCGAGAAGTTTTACTTCCCTTCTTGGCAGGGAGTGCTGGGTCCCACGACCCAGACAGAGCGCCTTGCCGTCTCTGGGCACACACAGCTACGGGAGCACTTAGTAAAAAGGGAAAAGCACAATGCCTCCTTCCACGCCAGCACCGCAGCGAGTATTGACAGGGCTCTGTTACAGGAAAGTGGCAGCGCCCTGCAGAAAGAAGCGCTTAGCAAACGTACCAAAAGTGAAGAGACCCAGGCAGAAAGCTAGAGGCACGCAGGAAAACAGCACAGAAAGCAAAGTCAAACCACTCCTTTTGCAGAACGCTCATTGCATTTCTCCTATCCCATTTAAAGGTCCAACTCTGCAAATCTACAGATGGAAACACAGAAGCTTTGTAACTAGAAGCCAAAAGGCCCGACCCAAAACCCACCAAAACTGATGGGCATGTTTTCATTGATTCAGTGGATTCATCCCACTTAAATTCACCCATCTAAGAGTGAGGTGTTCGTTTTGGCACCTAAATCCCTAGCCAGTGGGGAAAGAAAGGGATTTCCGCAGTACAATTCATTCCATATATATCTTTTTTTACTGCCTCAAAGACCGGGAGACTACTCTTAGTTTTGCTGTCAATTAAAAGAATGTAAGCCTTTTCAGCCAGTACTTCCAGCTGTATTTTCCTCTTCCACTCACAGCAGTTTTCTCTCTTTAAGTTTTACAGGGAGTGGGGGGGAGAAGAAGGTATGCTACTATGAGCTCCCATAGGATAAAATTACAGACCCATGGTACAATTCCAGCTATGTCATTCTCCCTGGCTCATTTTTTTTTAACCTCAGTAATCCTACCAGCACATCCCTCTCCTGGCAGCAAAACTACCTCACTCACTTACCCTGTAACGTGCCTTCAACTGCCCTCAGGCAGATGCGAACTGTAAACAAACTGTCAAAGCTATAACTGGGATATCCAGTTAAAGCACTTTAAATAAAAACTTGGACCATCTAGGGAAAACAGAACGGAGTAAGGAAAGAAAAGACTGAGGAAAGGTGCTTTTCAACAGAACTAGTCCTTCTGCACTCGGAGCCTGGACCGCCTTTTCATGTGCTGTCTGCATAGCTTAAGAAAGCTCCTGCATTACGACACCTTGCCTGTTAGGAGTGGATGCCAAAATGAAACACTGCTGTAGTCCCGCAGTACCGAGCTCCCAAACTGATGGAAGTGTAGTAGAAATCTTTGGGCAACAAACTGCGTTAGAAGACAGATTTTAAAACTCCGCTATGCTGGCAGGTATCTTCAGCAACTCCAGCAAAGTTATTGGTGTTACATACATTCCCATTAATTTCGCCAAGTTGTGCTGGCATTTAAAACAAAACAAAAAAAAGCCGGAACGTTTAAACTATTTAGAAGGCTCAGACAATTATAAGGTGTCTTATCGTGTTTCCCTACTGCAAAAAGCTGGATTTCTTGCCAGTTTTCCCTTAGATTACACGGTATGGATAATTGCAGAACATGCCGCCGAAAAGAAGGCTTGCAACAGAAATGTGGTATTTCTTCTGAAACAGTAAAACAATGAACGCCCTAAACAAAGCAATTTCCTAGCAGAATATGATGCGTATCACGTAGAATTGTACGGCTTTCTATTCTGTAAGGATGCAGAACCAAGAGAAGCCGTTTTACTTATCAAGACCAGACAGTAAAGACTAATTAAAAACTCAGCTGTTTCTGCTCATGTTGCTAGTTCTCCTCTGGGGCACGGGACAGCCTTCTCCTAAACTCTGGGGCTTCCCCAGTTGCTCAGAAATACAGCTTGCTAAATGTGAGAGAGTACGATAGTCCAACTTCTCAGCTTTTATTACAAGCCTGATGCCAGAGCTAGAAAGAGCTATTTGGTGGCACTTTTAAGAGCTTAACCCTGAAGGCCTTAGACAAAACTCCTGTTTGAGAGGTATGAGCTTTCCAAGGAAGATTCATGGAAGAGATACGGAAATGGGCTAAGCACCTGCAACTCACATTAGGATATTCAGTCCCTTTCTAGTTTTGTCCTTAAGTAATTTTTTTAATTCACGGATCAGAACACATTGTTGCAAATGGCTGAGAGTTAAACTGTCACTTTTCTTCTTTCTGAGAGACCATCGCCTGCTCGGGGCGGCTGTAACTCCTGATCTGTTTGCAACCCAAATTCTGCCGCTCTGGGAGGAAAACATGTGATGACTGACCTGTAACTTCGAACCTCCTTTTGCTTCCTCAGCTGTGCCTGTACACAGCAGCCACTGGCGAGACAAGGGACAACACAAGTGAGGGAAACCCACAGGGCTACCTTCCCTTGCTGTGCAAATCTAAACCTCCCGGGGCTTAAGCACAGCGTGCTTCCCCCTCTCCCTTGATTAAACAAAGAAGAATATGAGATTTTGGGATCTTCTTGCCCCAAAAAAGCCATGGAGGAAAACCAGGGAAAGTCTGCTGCTGCAGCAGAGCATGCTGCCTCGCCTATACATCTTGCCCAACAACCAGCTGCAAATGAAATTCCACATTTCACTTTTTAAACAGAGAAAATCAAGGTTAATGACAGCTCACACTCTTGAAAAGTTTAACCAAGTAACTGTTTTAAAATCCTTTAAACTTAAGTCTTTAAAGAAAATGGTTACATAAACCGCTGAAAGTCAGGAAATTAGAGCTCAAACGTGTCAGTCTGTGGTTAAAAAATGGAAAGTGACAGGAGCTAGGGGTTGAAGAACATTCTCTTTAGCTTGCAGGGCTTCTACCTTGTGTTGTTTCCTTTGTTACTGGGGGAAGAAGATATCAAAGCAGCGCTATTTTCTTAAAAGGTTCCATTTCATGGTGTCTTTTGATAGCCTGCAGGGTTAGGTGGATGGTCTATGATTTAGCCTACTTTTCTATCTGTTAAAACGTCTATGTTAGGATAGTCTGTATTATGTACTGCTGCTGCTACGGAACATAATGTGAAATAAAACAACTTTTACACAGGGAGGGCCAGAAACACAGTTTTCACATAACCTCTTACGAGGCACTGTTCAAGCAAACGCTCAGTACAGATCATCAGTTTGCCTCAATAAGGGCTTCATATGTTATTCCAATATCTTAACCCTTGGAAAAGTTCCTAGTGAGGCCAAAAACTCCCTACAGTGATACTGTTTGAGCGACAAAACTATAGGACGCAAAAATATGGATTGTAACTAACTCCACCAATAGAAAGCAGAAGTATTTGGGATCCATGCAATGGAGTGTAAGAGTAACTCCACCCCAAGGAAACACATGGGTTTGGTGAGACATCTCCTATCCCTGCCAGTAAGAGAATACCCAATGCACAACCGTGAGATTTGCCATGCAGGATAAAAAAGCTGGCTGAACCGTCATACCTTACCAGAAAGATCCTACACGTAGCCGCCTTTACATCCAATGTTTTACAGAGACTTAACCAGGGCACCAGGGTCTATGAGGGCTTTTTCTCCCATTGTTCTAGTGCAACACTTGATACCACCACATTCCCAGTGCAGTTATATGCAGCTACCTGACCTCACATGCCAAATGATGCGACATGCTGTCCCTCCTAAGTGATGGTGAATCATATCATGCTATCCGATATGGTCAGCAACTACTATTTACTAAGTTGCGCATGATCAGTCGTGAGTCCAAAACGCAGTAAAAAATATCCTTAGAGATCGCTTTGAGCATTTGTTATTCTTGCCTTCTACGAAATTTAACAGCAAAACAATAAGTAATCAGGCACTTTGGTGAGCTTATTGCTAGCCAAGTATCTTTCTCTTTATGTAAATACAGTGCAAATTATTAAAGCAATGAAAAATACTGGGGGCTGGTAAACATGCTACCTCCCTCTTACATAAGTTCAAATTTAAAAGAAAATGGAATTTTAAGAACCAAACATATTAGAAAAAAAGTACATTCAGCGCTCTCTTTTCTTCTCTCTTCCCTCTCCATGCACACATCCCAAGGTGCAGAGTGTCCTATAATTCTTACTTAGACTGAAGTCAATGAGAATTTGCCTAAGTAATAACAGTTGGATCAGGCCCAAAATATTAATAGCAGCAATCTAAACATATGCAGACACAATTAAATTTCACCCAGATGAGTTCTCTTGTGTTTAATCTCTACCTGCATGGAATCAATGGATTTAGTCCAGTGTTTGTGCGTGTGTCACTGTGTGTGTCCATGTACATGGGCGATATACCAAATTACAAACTAGAAAGTGTAGAACAAGAACATGCTAAAAACTGAACATATACAAAATGCTACCAGGCAAAATCAAGTGCAAACGCTAACATTTTCAATTGCTTTGCACCCTTCAGACACGCTGTGTCCTCATCACAGACGTCCAGCTCCACGGGGACGGAGGGGGAGAAGCATTAGGGCAGAGCAGCAGCAGTTTCTGGCAAGAAAGAGAGCCAGACTGCCTGTCCTTTTCTGAGCTGTATGGGGCCAAACTCCCCCCTGACGTGGGGCCAAGCAAGTCTTACCAGGGATGAAGCAGATTCTCCCTTTTAACCATGACACTAAGTCCAATTCAGAGAGTGGAGTGATCGGCAGACGAGACCGCATTGTTACAAAAAGTCTGTATTTCATTCTGAAAAAGCTGTCTGTGCCACCGTCACAGAAACCTCTAGACTCATTCTTCATTTAGGATTACATTTCAGCTGAAACGCTCAATGTTTCTTTATCAGCAGAGAGAATAACTTTACCTTCATACTCGTACACCAAGAAGCTGCATCCTAAGTATTTATTTTGGGGCTTTTTACAACTGCTTTTTCTTTCAGTTCAACATGTTTTAAACGCTGAGATGCGTTGGGAAGTCATTTTTAACTTACTTCCTACTTAAGGGAAAGTCATCTTTATGCAAACAATAAGACTACCTGACTTTTAACATGCAAAATTAAAGGCTTTTCCTGAGTAAGGGCTGAAGAATGGGATCCAGAATGCCCCACAAATTGACCCGTGTAAACTCCCTGAACAAAATCAGTGTGAGTGAGGACAGAAGGTTAAACAAGCCCTTTCATTTACAGCAGCTTGTAAAGAAATTATTTTTAGATAGCAGGAAACATAACACTGTTATGCCAAAGATCAAAAGATCCTATTTTACAGGCACCTCAGATGCTTTGTTTTTATTACAGGCAGAGTGCAGGCAACTACCACTAACAGGACAACCCACAACATACTCTGTTTAGCTACCTGAAAATGTTGCCCTAAACGTATGGAGGAGCCCAGAGTTTGGCTGCGGGACATGGCCAGGCGTTGGCACGCTGGCGAGGCAGCGGGACCAGCAGCCTCCTCCCACGTGCTGGCCGGGTTGCTCCAGCGACCCCCTGAAAAGCTGGAGCCCTGGGCTCCTTTGCCATCAGGTGGTCTGAATTCAGTCCCTAAATAACTGCCCTAACCCAGGGGCAGTGGATCTTCAGACGCTCCTCTAAGCCGCCTACCATGGTGCACCTAAGAAACACAGTCCACAAGAAAAGAGCAAATAAGCAATAGGACACACCCATGCAGAGGGGAGACACAGTCCCTGCTCTCCAAAGCTGCTTTTCATCAAATGATTCTGCAGTGCAAGATACAAACCTACTCCATGGCAAACTCTGCCAAACAGGGACATGTGTGACATTTTAATAACTTGCTTTGTAATGCCCAGCTAGAGATGCTTAATCAAAACCAGGTTTTGCTCATTCCTTCCTACTGTAAATAACCCCTAATGTAAATTCTGGAAAGAGGGAGGAAAGAAAGGATTAGCCATGTGGACTATCTGTCTGAAAGTCAGGAACTATGGAGTTATAATTTCCTTTCTGACAGTGACTCACCTTGGGGAATGAGCCTCAATTTGCCCATGTGGAGAAGGGATATAAAATCACTTATTCGTCTACTTCAACAATAAGGGCAGTGGTGGATGGATAATTGATCATTATCTACACTGCGTTTCGTTCTCTGAATGACTTCTGTCCCCCAAAGTTGACAGAGTCTGCTAATGACTTTGGTGGGCTTTGGATCAGGCCCTATGTAGCAGCTATATTTTAAAGTACAGCAAATGTATGTTTGTTAACACTTGGAAAGAGGATAAATATGTAAAACCCAGCCTCACATCTGGCTTATATTAAAACAGTTACACATTTAATTCAGTTCAGAGATTCCGTAAGTGTTACAAGGCCCCTTCAGACCACCGTTTACAACCACATTTCTGGTGCGACCTCAGCCTGCGCTCAGGGAAGGGCCATCCTGGTGCTTGGCTGGGCGGGCAATACTGACTGCATCTGTGCCGGCCAGCTGGGCAGTGCCAGAGTCTCTGCTCTTGCCTCAAGGCCAGTGACAAGTTCTGGCCACCACCACACCACTCAGCTCTCCTGCTCTCCAAAACAGCAGAGCTGCCTACGAGAAGTCTATAGGAAAAAGCCTCTGGCCTGCGTTAATTCTCGATCCTACCAATTTAACACTGGAGCCAGCTGAGGTACAATGCCCCACGCACAGGGCTTTGCCCTGTTTAGCTTCCTGGCACAGCCATAGCCTCTGCGTCCTCACGCTCCACAGGTAAAGTGAGATCCTCAACCATGTTCATCTGAACGTTTCATTCTTCCATACTCAAAACTTAAAATCAGTCTGTGATAAAGCAATATACATATATATATATGTATTTTTATATACAAAGGGTATTTTTATCAAAGAATAGTTACCTGCAGAGGACTAGCTAGTGGCCTGTTCCTAGGTACTGCAAATGTTTTGTGAAAACTACCATCCTCTTCAGACACAGGCATTTTTAAAATGGAGCTGGTAAGAAGATTCTGAACAGGAAAAGGACAAAAAAAAAAAAAAAAAAAANGCAGTAACTCAAGAGAACAACCCGAATTTGAACGCATTAAAAGCAAACTCAGCCTAACTGCAGAGGGTGCAACACTGGGCACGGTCACAGATGGAGAGCTCAGCCTGGGAGCAGACCTCAGCTTCGGGTCCCTGGGACTTGGCTTTGCAGGAGCATTATCACGTGCAAAGATTTTTCATCCAGTGAAATTCTCAAATGCAAGAATAACAGTAACATTGAATAGTCCCGGTGAAGCAAAGGGAACCGTGCTCATGCAAGGTCTCCTTTGCACAAAACAAAACAGACTCTCTCTTTCTTTTACCAGTTTTAACTCCGTGACCTAGTCATTTCTATACACAGGTGCAGGCATCCTCCAAGCATAGGCTCATTACAAAGATTGTGGGCTCTGCACAATGACTGCAACTTCTGCTACCTTCTATAGGCATTACAGTGATCTAAGAGCGGGATTTTGCTTCTTATGCTTAATACAGGAAAACGATATGGAAATAATGAATAATGCCTACTTGTGAGGAAGGTCAGACAAAATATTTTCTCTCTTGCATTTAAGAACCAAACAGGGATGTAAAACAGAAAAATCTTTTGGTGGTGTGAAAACTAGCACTTACTGGCACATCTTCCATAGTAGACGTGTGTGTGAAGAGCTGAGTGTTCAGGTTTTCTCCTTCCCAATGATTTGAGCAAAAAAAATTTCCAGTTTTATCTGTTGGAGACTCCACCTGAAAGCAGGAAAGGCACCATGATAAAAAACAGTACCTAACTGAGCAGACGGAGATTTATCTGTCAATTGCTTAATAAATTGAATAAATATTCTTCACAGCCGTGCATAACGCATGTTTACAGTACTGTCTTTTACAGCACCCAGAAGAAAAAAGTTCAAGGTTCTCAAAAAAATCCCCACCTAACAAAACTTTGAATACTTGCACTCAGCGCTCTCTCAGTATTCAGGAGTTTAATCCCCTAGAAAGGCTTGAGAATATATGTATTTTTAGAACTTTAGTGACAAAGTAGTATAATGCAATGTCCTCAATTGTTCAGGTTTCTAAGTCACTCCATGGAGCTCGGTCCCCGTGGGGTTCTTCTATAGTTTTCACCAATATTAGAAAGATTCAATCCAAATTCCTGTCTAATTTTTTTTTCTTTTTAAGTTTCAAACGAAAACTGCATTAGAACGGCCCAAGCAAACCCCTGCTGAAAACAGCAGAAAGACTTCTATGGAAATCAATGGGAGATGAATTAGGCATGCCTAGTATACTATATAGAACCGACACTAGGATCTTGGGGCTCACATGAAAGAAAAACAGACACAGCTATTTAACAGAAAAGGTATTGGTGTAAGTTTCTCAGCAAAGAGTGATGAATTAAATTGCCTCAGGTAAGTTTGAGATTTACCTCTTGTTTGATTTTCTTCAGCAAAGGGGGTCCACTTTCATGTAGCCCAGCCACTATTGCAGATTCCTCCGACTCCTGCTTGATAACGTCCTGCAGATCTTCTACAAGATGAGTCGGAGTTTGAGGCTGAAAGGAAGAAACGTTATATCCAAGTCCCAGAACATCCCTCTGCACTAATATCAAAGCAACTTTTATCATTGTTTCCTTCTTACCAGCATCTTCAAAGGACCATATTTGATTTCCTGAGCTGCAAGTGCGTTTTTGAATGGAGTGGGTGTTCTTGGAGAGCTCTCTAATATCGACCTCTTGATTGCTGGAGTTCTGAAACTTTAAAAAGAGGGAGAAAAACTTTAAAGGAACATGCTTGGAAATATTACCTCTTTACAGAACTACATGCATATAGGCAGTGGCTGCTGTAATACTCAGACAAATATTTTCCTGCAATCCTACAATCCATTTTGCTTTTCTGGCAGAACATCTATCTAACTGTGATAAGGTGGAATGGCTTTATTTAAAAAACTGATAAGTCTATACGCATGATTGCTCTGTATTAATAACCTCCACAGATATAAAGTGGAAGTTTTATTCCAAACTAAGAAAAATCTGAATGTGTTAGGAAATCACTCTGCAGGAAGCATACAGTGACCCGGCACTTTGGTTGCGTGCAAACCTGAAGAAATGAACCCTCGTGAATCCAACAAGACAGTGTCATAACAGACTTACACATGATTTTCCTTCTGAGCTTTGAAAGTCTGGTCCCTGTGGAACGGTGTGGTAACAGCCATCTTATGGCCACACACCGGTGTGGAAGTTAGCGCAGGGTTGTCCAGGTTCAGGTTTTCGTGACTGGATGAGGTGTTTAAGAACTGCAGGGGAAAGGAAAAACCAACAGGAGCATCCAGATTACAATTACAACTTCTTAAGTTGATGTTATTGAACAAAAGAAAAAGAAATTATTTCCTTCTGATTCACATAAGTGATTCTCCTGACCCTGCGATGTGGGTAGGTGTATAGGGGGTACCTGACTACATGGCAAAACAATACTCAAGAGTTTGGCTGGAGCACTCAGGAAGCCAAAACAAGCATTTCTAAAGAGGGAATGACACCTCGTTCCAATGAGAAACACTCTCCACCACTTTAAGAGCCACATCTTAAAAGCCTGATTTGGATTTTCTGCAAATAAATTTTAATTAATATTAAGAGCAGTGTGCCCAAGTAAGAACTGGGCACAAACGAGTAAGGGATGTTTCAGGAATAAATCCACAGGTAATGGGGCTAAATTCCACCAAGATTTATACAGGAAATCTAGATGCTTTTAAGGCAGTAAATAAAGTGTTTATGACAGGAAAATAAATTTCCTATCATCTCTCTCAAAACAAAGTGCTCCGTTTTCACAGCATAAAATGAAAACTGCCACCTGTGATGGGTGCATGGAGTGTTTTGGAATGAAATAGCTGACCAAAAAGGAGGCGGCAGTATTAGTTTGGAGAAAACTGCTTTTGCATGAGTTCTACCTAGTAACCCAAAATATTGTTTCCATTTCTAGTGTCTACAAATCTGTGAGCATAGTGGTATCCTTTATTCTGACAACGATCCACCCTATTACCCTCTAGACTCAACTTGCATCGGATTAAAATACACTTTATAAAAATATGGCATGTAAGAAAATATGGATTTCACTGGATAGATGATGTATGATTAAAATACCTAGTAGGTAATGGGGAGATCATTACATGCAATCTTTTACTATCCTTCATGAAATAGTGTTTCTCTGACTTCAAGGACTAAAGCCAAACCAAGGCAAAACCAACACAAACAGACAAACAAAAAAACCAAAACACTTTTAAATAGTGCTACAGCTGTGAAACAAAGCAACCATCAACAGGAATTTGGAAGTGCACGCCAGGCCATTTTAACAGGCCATTTTCCTCCTCATTCCTATTCCGCTCCACCCCACATGGCCCAGGTTGAGGATGGCGAACCATGATTTGAATTTTCTGGTTGTTGTCAGTTTGTCTCACAACCTGAATGCTATTTAAATGCAGTTTGGGGTTTTCTAGGTCAATGAATCATACTGTAAGTGGACAGAGGTGGAAAGTATTACAAATGATCAGAAATGTTAAACTCTAGTAGTTGAAGGAGTTAACAGCAAGAGCAAAGCAAGCCATCGTATTCCCCTACGAAAATGATCCAAATAAAAAAAAAAAACAACACCCCAAGCCCCACAGATGAATTTAAAATAAGAGAATCAACAGTTAGCTTGCTGATGATCTATACTCAGCGGTGAAGACTAAGAGCAGTGAGAAGATTCAAACACGGAGTGAAATCAACAAGCGCAACGGTAATTAGTCATTTGTTCCAAAGGATTAGTTTCTAAATTGTTAAGGCTGGGGTGACTTTTGAGAATTAGTAACATCTGTGCAGAAGTCTTGATCTACCTGCGAGGGAGAGAAGGGCAGGCTTTTGACAGGGGAGCGCTTAGGAGGAGTTGAGCTGCTGACGTCAGCTAGGACCAAGGTGCTACCGTGGCCACTGGCTAAGGGGCTGGAGTGCCCTCTCCTTTTGCGAAGAAGGACCCATGGAGCCGCGCTGCCCTGTGAGGCAGATAAGGACTTTGGTGAGCCAGGAGAGCCCTGACTCGGCATGGTTTTGCTCAAGTTTGTGATGGGGTGTCCTCGAGGTTTACAAGCACTGGCCCCTCTTTGCTGAAGCTGCGCGACTTTGCCTGAGGGAGCTTTGCTAGCCGAAGTGTCTGTGTCTTCAAAGAATTCAAAACTGCTGAGATCACCCCATGATGAAGGATCCTGAAACAACGTGGGAGGCACGGAGCTATAAGACAGTGTATAGTGCCACCTCATGAAAATACAGCGCTAGGATATGCCCATAACCACCACCACCAACAAAGTCTTTCCCAGTTCAATTCAGCTTGACCCTGTCTATTTGAGTAGTAACACTGTGAACACTTATTTGTGTTTTCAGTGTATACCTTGATCACATCAAACTGTCTAACATCCTAGCAGTGTTGCTGGCAACTGAGTCCCGAAAGAAACAATGAGCCAAATGACGTCCTTACTATCTACTTGCCCAGGGTTTTCTGCTTGGTATGATGACAGCGCCTTTCGCTCCCCAAAAATGTGTGCCTTGGGCTCTAAACCAAGACTGGTCTCCTCTTAACCTGCACGCCTGCTCTGGATGTGCTGAATGGGATGTGATGCTGCATGAAGCAGACACCTCTGCTGCTGAAGGAGGGTGCCACCAACAAATGTATTTCAACGTGCCACTTCTGTTACACGTAGTATCCCAGAGACCACAATGAGAAAAGGCCCACGTCAACATCAGTCAGCTACTTGGCATTTAACATGCGAGTTTCCAGTTCTTCACATATGCCAGGGCAAGCTCCTTAAACTTTGAGAAGCAGCTACTGAAGCTACAACAAAAACTTTTAGAAAATGATGCAGATACATGAGCAGCCACACATACACCTATGGCATGCATCACTTCAAATATAAATAAATATAATTTCATTGTTTAAAATCTTTCACAGTGACTCTGATTTTATTTTAAGGACACTTAATATTGAGAGATCGTTTCAAGCTCCTGTTGTGCAGTTTGCTAAAAATCACACTCCCATACCAAGATGTAGCAGGAAAGGGAGACACCCACAAAAAGCATACACATCCATACTTGAGGGCTTCATTTATGAGCAGCCGTGTTTCGTTATGTCAGAAGCTAAGCCTCAGATCTTGTAGCAATTAGAAGTTACTCAGAAAAAAAAAAGAAACACATTTAGGACTGTCCCAGTTCCTCTCCCCTTACTCCTTGACCACGCACGAATCCACCTGAGGCGGCAAGTCTACTTACGGAGTCTATTAACTGGAGTGTTTCTGCAAATTCTAAGAGATTCTTAACATTATCCAGGATGTTGCTCTGGTGAACAATCATGCACCGTGCAGGGGATGCACTTTCCTCAGGTAAGCAACCGTGATCCACTGGTGGAGATGGAGTACAGTGGTGATGTTCCCCCAAACAGGAAACAGGTGCATTGTCACCACTGGTCCTGGTACTGTCAGCAATCGTGGTGCTGTGCCAGCCGGGGTAGTTTGATGTGTGGTTCTGTGTCTAAAGGAAGAAGAAAAAAAAAAAAAAAAGAAGGGGGGGGGGGGGAAGGCAGAAGGAACTTAGCAATGAAATTGCACAAGGTGTCAGATGCCACTGGAGGAAAGATAAAAGTAGTTGCATCATCATCTAAAAGCTTATGCCTATGAAACAATTGTCAAGATGTTTCCTTTCATCAGTGCAAGATCTCATTTTAAGTAATATTGGCATTGTATTTGTTATCCCAAAGTTACTCATAATTTACTTCCAGGATTATGAGCATATATCATTACCAACACATAATCAATTCATACTGTGTTACTCCAAAAGCTCAAAAAGTGTCTGCAAGTCATTTTCTGTGAGAAGCAAGAAACGGCAGGATTTCCCTACTGAGCGCTCAGCACTGTAGAAGGCTAAAGGGTTTAAGAGTTAGAGTTGCTTTTGTTTGCTTATCTCCTTTTCTTCTTCTATCCCTGTCTAATGCTACAGCTTACACCAATGCAATGAAGAGGCTGTCAAATCAACGTGGTTAGGAAAGCAGAAGAACAAATTAACAGAAGTTTCTTTCCAGGGTGATCATGCAACAGAAGAAATTGCAAAACATTAACTAAAGTTAAAAAGTGGCCAAACTAACGTATCATGCATGCAGTTGTTTTACTATTAATTTAAATATTACCCAAAAAAAGAATCTGCTGGCTATCACCTATCTTCAAAAATGATTTGGGGATTCTTGGCTTTGGTGATGGTGTTAAGTAATTACGTAAGGGTTTTCACACATTAACATCCAATGGCATATACAACGAAGTGTGAGAATTCAGTAATAGCCAGCATTTGCTCCACACATGCAGTTATGAAGAATCTAACATTATTCGGAGAATTAAAACAAACTGTCAAACATGCACGAAGTCTGAAGCTTACAAAGTGTATAAAACACAGCTGAAGGAAAGAATACAACAGAGAAGAAAAATCTAATGTACAGGCACTACATTTTCATCACATGAACCATTGCACACTTTCAGAAATGCAGATCCCATTGGTTTAAGATCTGTGGGATCTCTCATTTTCGTACAATCATCACGTTTCCAATATTCCATCACGTTACAGAGCCCAGCCCTGCTCCCATTTTGCGAAGTAAAATACCTGCAAATTGTTTGCCTTTTTTTTTTCAATAAAAGAATTTACAAAGCAAATACAGATTTTATATGTGCTATGTTTCATCCTTTCAAAACGGAAATATAGAGCCTTGATTAGTATCGAAGGCAGAGGGGGAGTAAAAAGTTAAAAAGACAAGCACTGGGGTAATGCTGCTATCCCTCCATCCAAGCACACAGTGACAATCTTACTGGTAATGCCTGCTGCCCTTTCAGTTCATTCTCAGTCGACATTAGTAGCAACTCTAATTCCTTTATTCGTTTTTCTTTCTCAGGGTCTTCATCATTATAGTGTCTCTGAAATTAAGAGTTAAGGGAAAAGAAAAGATAAAGGTCTGATAGGATGTAGCAACTAAAATGCTTATGGCTTGCCGTCCTGTGGTTATAACAGCCAAATTAGACTCAAAGATGAAACAAACGTCAATTGTGTTTTCCACTACCAAAGTCCCTGCTGAATTTCAGTATAGACATTTGAAATGGAGAAAGTGAAAGCTATCACACCAGATGTCAACTACTGTGTTTTAAATCCACTTCAGAAGAAGCAATTATTAGCCATGTTAGAACTCCCCCACCTTCCCCATTTTCTCTCTTCACCACACTTATTACATTAAACTGTTTCCTTAATGTACGATGTCTGCATTTTGACTTATCAAACGTTTAACAAATTGACTCTGGAAATGAGGTTCAAGTTATCTACCTGAATAGCTGCAGCAGCTGGCTGAGGAACATTGACAATATTTACATGCAGTGCTACTGGATATGGGATCTGACCAGGGACCTAGGCCAAAAAGCAAAAGACACTACAAGTTATTATTTCTATCATATTGTCTGCCTGCATGGTGAATTTGTGTTAAACATACTTTGGTTTTAGGTGCTTAGTATTTATAATCTATGGAGATGAAATAGCAAAAAACCCAACAACGTTTACAAGAAAAGTAAACAGTTTTTTAGGCATATGACAGTGAGCATTACAGAGGAAGAAAGAAGATTCATATATGAAACATCCACCCTTCCTGAATGAGAGAAGATGAATAATTTGTAGATGCATTTGTCCGATTTTTCTAAATTGAAGTGAAAATGCAAAAGATGCAATTTATTATCATCTAAAACTCTACAATGTAACTGTCTGAAGCAGCAGCCTGTTTCATTATTAATCATTAATAGAAAAGGAATCAGATTAAAAACAATACTTGTTTATTTGGTTCCGACAGGCAACCCACAAACAGAATATTACTGAAGGGAACGTGGGAGATTTTGACATAGAACACAGAATCAACAGCATTCAACTGATTTTCAAGAAATGTAATATTCATCACAATAAGAAACAGTACTGGAAACATGTTCACTGCTTACAAGATGTTAAAAATGCTGAACCCGATTCCACCACCTGAATGCCGGCAATCAATTTGAAATGTACGTATTTCTACCACTGAATGAAGTCAAAGTCAAAGAAGTCCTCGCCTGACATCAAACACATAAAAGTCCACTAAGACTGGGAGAAAACCCTTCATGCTTCCTGAAATCATGTATGGCTAAATTGCACCCACCTATTCAACAAAGCAAACCAAAAAAACCCCCCACATTTCCAGGCGCTTACGTTTTGTGGCTCAGAGATGTGGTAGTAGGGGTAGTCACTGCTCAGCGGGGGCTGGCTGGCTACTGGCAGCTGTGCAGAAGGCGGGTTGTGAGCAAAGGCCATCAAGTGGTTGCTCTTCTGAAAGCCAGTGGCTGTTGAAGAGTGACAGGCTTTGGAGGACTCCTGCAGGTAGCCCTCCTGCTCAACCTTTCGGCGCATAGTGGAATTCCAGTGGTTCTTGATAGCATTATCAGTTCTGCAACAGAAATACATACATTTGAGGAGTTTTAAAAACGAGCGTTTCCAATTCAGACAGATTAATAGGCAGGAAACTGCTGTTGGCATTTCTGTTTAAACCTTGAGCTGTTCTCTGACCTTCCTCCTGCTCCCACTTCTACAAATGCTACTCTCAACTTCTCAGGAAAGATGCTCAGTATAAAAGGCAGGGGAAAAGACAAATGGGCTACAGCTGTTTATGTACTTTTTAAAGCAATCTCAAAGCAGGTCCTCAAACTGTAAGAAATTAATAACTTCAGCTTCACCTCGTTTCCATGAGGTGAGGTGACAGCAAAGGCTAACACCCCTTTGAGGCTACCTGAAAGGAGTGCCAACATCATCTTCCTAAGTCTTAATATTACAGTGGGGTTTTATTGTATCTCATTGCTGGAAAGAAAGACTGTGGAGAACAGCTGTGAAGAGACTAACTTCCAAGCAACTTTCCCACTGGCCACCTAGACAATGACAACATCATGCTATACACACAAATTCAGTAAACAAAGCTGTTGGGATTCTTCTTAGCTGCAGAAAAACTGAGATTCAAATTCTCACATACATGAGTCAGAAAAAGCAAACTTATCAAGTCTGTGAGATTTTAAGAGTACGCCTAAAAACAGCTCCTCTATTTGAAAAATATCACCACCACACAGTATTCTTGAAAGCAGTATCTGTGATGTGTGGAACCTACAAAAAAAAAAACTTTCCAAGGACTAATTCCTTTCTTGTTTTCTTCGAGGTGAAAGGAGCCTAAATGCCCACTTAAAAGGCTACCATGATCTTAGGCATTTTATTTAGATCTTGAAGATGTTTCACCATATAGCAGGAATAAAAATGGGAAGGGAAACCTCTCCCTTGCTTACATTGTTTGCTTGACTACACTTTATGTTGAGTCACTTTTACTACAGAGCGAATAAGACGCTGCATCTCTGAAATGATGTGCAAGCTGTGCATAAGCTTTCAATGAGACAAGCATTTCCAGGACCAGAGTTTGAGGAAGTCAGTTTCTCCTGTTTTATACATGGATTTTTAACAGGTCAAAATCACCTGGATGATTCAGGAGCAATTACAAATGTTGAAGCACCCTTCTCTTACATCATTTTGAATAAACAGACTGGATTTCATGTTGAAGGTATACCCTTAGCTGAATGTAAATTACGTTCCACTTGCAGAGCCTGATCCTTCAATTTGGACAGTTATGGCAAGCACAAATAAGATTGCACAGACATTTAGGAAACTGTCATGGTCTTGCCCTAGTTACTGGGGTTTTTTACCGATGGCAAACATTAAAAGCATGTAAAAATAGCGTACTGCTCCATGTACTGACCAAACAGCACAGTTCCCCACTGAGAAAAATGCACATCGATGTCACTGGCTTTCCAGGTTTTGATTCCAAATTTTTTGATTTGTAAAGTGCAGCCTGAGGCAACTGAAATGGACTGCTCAGACCTGCAGCTTTTTCCTTTTTTCATATTTAAGAGCTAAAGGTATACATCATTACCGTCCAGGCAGCAACTTTGCAATTTCTGCCCATCTGTTTCCCAGTCTCTTGTGTGCCTGGTAAATAATTCTATCTTCCTCTTCTGTCCAGGAGGTTTTCTTCACTTCTGGATTCAAATGGTTGTGCCACCTCTCCCTGCACTGTTTTCCAATCCTTCCCTTCAAATGCTTAGCAATGACAGACCAGCGCTTTGGACCGTATTTCTGCACGAGTTCTATTACCTTCAAAGAAGGACATAAAAACTGCCTGTATTTAACGATGCATAATGAATCAATGAAATTTTTCTGTGGCGGAGCAATATTTTCAACAACATTTCTCAAAATTGCCACGATAAAATTAACACACAATTAAGGTTCCCCACTTCCCGTTTATACTTCTACCCAAAAGCAAAAATCTGGTAACAGTTAAGGCATTTCTAGACTGCAATTCTACATTACAGTGCTGTAAAGCAACATTAATTAATTTGCGTAGAAAACTTAGAAAGCACTACACAAATACTAAGCATTGACACTGATAGTATCAGTCTGCCTCTGGCCATATCAGTGTTGAGACCACCAAAGTCTCTAGGAGTTTTGCCCCAACACATGAAATCCGCTAGTAAGGCATTAATCGGACGGAAAGGAAAACTGATTACCCTTTGATCCTCCTCTTTAGTCCACGGACCTTTAATAAGTTCTGGGTTTAGTACCTTCTGCCATCGGTGCTGGCACTGAACATCTGTCCGATTCTAGTGAAATGTAAAATATGCAAAGTAGATCATTCTTTAGACAAGATGAATGTAGAGTGAGAACGCTCTTATCTAGGCACACTTGCTCCTGATGTATTTCAGCTACGACTACTAAACAATATGGAGTGATACAGTAGGTCTGAGAAGAAGGTGCTTAACTATCACTTTGCTCACTGAACTAGATAATATTTCCATCGTTCCTGCAGTGATGACTGTATCACCAAAACTACACAAACTGAATCTTCACCATCTGCCACAATAGCTGTCATGCTTTCACATGCAGTATTTCTACAACGGCCAAAGTGTTCACAAAACAATTATCTCCTAAACCACACTTACAATTCATAAAAGCTTTTTTTTCCTCTGTGCTGAGGCATTTTGTTTCAGTGTCAGACTGACCGTCTACTGTGCAACACCCCTCCAACCCCCATTTTTGCTTGTTTGGTTTTTTCCCAACCCTTTCTGAGAAATGAAAGGAAAATTAAGCTAAGGGTTTCCACAATATTCTAACTAAATTTCTGAGGTCTCCATCTGTGGAGGTTTTATATCTCCCGCAAAAATGTAACTATAGAGCAACCACTCCCCTTTCCCTTACTTGGAAACCTCTGATAAAGAGTTGTCGCTAGAACTGGAAACAGAAACCAATATCCACCTACAGGAAGGAAATTGGCAATGACTTTCCAGTCTTCTGTGCCATTCTGCTCCACAAGCTTCTTCAGTTTCTCATCCTGAATCATTAAAAAAACCAAACATAATTAATATCGCAATCTCTTATAATGCAAATGAAATACATTTTAAAAAATTGCCTCCTTCTAGCTTTTTATGCACCTATTTCCGCACCCTGAGTGTAAGGGGCGGTGGTCTGTAGCCTTCTCATATTTTTACCTGCCTAAATCAGGAGATTTTTCTACTCCTGTGGATTTTGGTAGGTTCTTTACTGTGCTGCAGGGGAAAGACTGACTTTTTCTATGCTGTTCTTTGACTCGCATTATACATTCCCATTTTACTGCTCAAAGTGATGTAACGGTTATTCCTGTACCGGATTTACAGGAGGGCATGGATGTTTACATGCCAGGCATCAGAATAGCAATGAAGTTCAGTAACACTCGGGCACCCACCTCTCTGGGAACCTCTGAAAATCACAGCCTTAAGTTTTATATGTCTTGCAAGTAATGGGAGTTCCAGTAATTTGCTCGTTGCCTATCCGTGTACAATGAATGCACAATAAAACTAATAGCTCCTTTTTGCTCCTGATCACTGTGAGGGAGTTTTGCATACTTGAAATAGCAAGAAATTAGGCCCGGTGTTCTTAATCATAAGGCCAGAAATATAGACCCTAAAGACAAAAGAAACCAATCTCATGTACCGGGAAAGATCAAGACAGTATAAGACAAGTGAGAACTGCCCCAAGAGATAAGAGGAGCGGAGCAACCCTCCCCTTCCCCGATTAGCGCCTCCCAGTACATTCCCAGTTCATGCGACAGGAAAGCAGCCATTGGGCTCCACGGCCATCCCTTCTTCCCAGGCCACATCACAAACACCTCCACCTCTGTAAGAGCAGACGATGATTTAAAAAAAATAAAAAATGCTTGCGAGAGGTGACCTGTCACTGTTTATATATCAATATACGTTGTTAGAGAGGAGAAAGTCAAAACATAGCTTAAGAACTGTATTAATGTATTTCACAATAAACTCAAACCAGTTAAATGGCCACAGGATATCCACCTGGCAAAGGAGTTTGATACCACAATTTACCTGGAAAGTCAGCACAAGGGTACCGTGACTAAAATGCATTCTGACCTTCAAAACCAAAACACATCTTGAATGCTCAATTTTGGTACTGCTGGATTTCTTTCTTCCAGCTTTTAATTTATTTCCACTCAGAATCATAATGCTGCAATTAAAGTGCAAATTGCAAATGGCACAAAAGGACTGCAGCAGTTTCTGCCACAGTTGTTTGCTGCTGTGGGACACCGAACACACGTCAGTTCTCGCATAGCAACCGTTTTCAAACAAAAAGAGGCAGCAGTAACAAGCAAGCATTGCTGCAGGTGACTCTTAATCTGTTCCTCCAACAGGGATTACATGGAGACTCACAGACCTGTAACGTAGACCTTGGTGGACATACAAAAAATGGTGTTTATACATTTCATTTAAAAGAGAAGAACGATCCTCAAAGTTAAATAAAACACTGAATGTAGCTAAAGGGTCGAAAACTTTGTCCTCATTCATATATGTGGGACTGTCACTCAAGTTAGTTTGCAGATAAGCGACTCGGAGAAGAACGTGATCCATGCTCTCTCCATCTTTTTACACGCAGGAGATGAATGAACTTGGATTTACCTCTTCGCGGGTCCACCTGGTTTTTCCTAAGTGACGTTTTCCGGTCTTAGGAAGGAGACCATCATAATCGTGGTCATACATCTCAACATCTTCTTCGTCATCATCACTACTATATATACTGCAGAAGGAAACACAGCGAGAGACAGAGTGGAACATGAGGACTCGAGCTACTTAATCACAAAGCACAAAAACCCCACTACAATCCTTACAAAGGTTACACAGATAAAAGTTTTAAAACTTGCACAACAAGATTTTGTTCTGCATTCTGTTGTTCTAGTATTCTGAACTGGTTCTGCTGTTTTTGGTATCCACAGATACAAGCAAAGGGCTGGCAACCTTCGTATTACTGTGCATGTTTAGACCTGCTCTCACTGTTAGATCAGTGGTGAATTACACATTTGGCAAACTTTCAACCAATGAAGGTTTCAAATTAAAATACAATGTTTGGGACAATAAAGAGAACTAGAGGCTGTGTCCATTACACAAGTGCATGTTCAAAATCTTTAACTTGTGCCCTACGTTCTGGAAAATATTAGCGTTTTTGTATGTTTAGTAAACCAGATAGTTACATCGTTCCCAAATAAACCAGACTGTGTATAAATACAAAAAGTTAACCAATAACAACCTTGTTTGAGAATATGGATATGGACCCTATATGTGAAGGCAAAAGTTTCTATCATTAAGTGAAGCCAGTAAGGGGTAGCATTAACATGCAACAAGCTCTAATATAAAATGTGCCTGCCACTTGTGGGTCTGGACAGACAAGAGCTGAGGACAAGCATATTTAATATCCTGCAACCAGCAAATGAATAATTGAACCCTTTTATACTCTCCATTTCTCTAACTTAAGACTTTATTACCTCTACTCCATTTCTAAATACCTCACACTGTTTTCGAAATACTCTGCTACTCACCTAATTCATGACTAAGGGATTTCCCCAGAGGCTATCTATGGGTAAAAAGAACTCTATTACTGTTTTCACAAACAGCACTTGCTCTACCCAGTTAACTAAAAGAGAGTGGTTTGCAGCAAGAGCTGTCTTTCTGGTGGGCAGTATTTTATTTTCAACTTTTAAGATATAGGCAGCAGTTCTGACACTTCAGCTAAGAGATGATAACCGCAAGTGCTAGAAAGGAGACAATGTCATGCTACGAGCCTAAAAACTGTGATATATCTGATGGTATGGTATGCTGTGGTATGTTAAGGTATGACTAAGACATTAAAATAAAGTTATTTTGTAATGAAATTATCAGGCAATGTTTATCCCGTTAACCTGTTTTCAGGAGATCGCTTTTTAAATTAAGCTGCAGTGAAGCACAGAGACTGTTAGTCAAGATGCAAACACCTCCAAAACGCGAGCTGTTAAACATATATTCTTTTAAAGTACACTGGGCTAATCGCATCTTACATCTTCAGCTCTGTTTTCTGGCCTGTGGCATGTGCCATGAAAACTCTGCTACGGGTAGGAAGTTTTCCACAGCCTGCCGTGCCGTGTGTGGCCTTCTCCCAGCCTCTGCCGGGCGGCCCCTGACTCACCCACCCAGCCCCTTGCTGCCACCCTCAACTCATGCCCACGGTGCCGTAGTCCCCCAGCCTGCCTGGCCCCATGGTTCGCTCCCCGTTCCCCGGCCCACGTAACCATTTGGGGGAAGCACTGACTGAAGCTCCCCGTCTGCACGCCAAGGCCAGCGCGCGCCCCTCGTGCTGAAGCACCTCCCGGGCTTCAGCGGGGCAGCACACTCGAGCAAAGCTCACACGCTCCAGCTGCTACGAATGCGGCTCCTTCCCCTGTCGCCGCTCAAAGTAGATTCACTTTTCTAAGTGACACACAGAGACAGCTGTGCGACTGCCCGTATGGCAAAGGAAGTTTTGTGGCTCGATTTCCAAGTATCATTTTGAAAATGAGTTTCGCAGACAGTAAAAGCACCAGGTACGCATCCATCAGCGACGCTTCCTGCGCGGCGACGTGTTTCAGGCACAGCGGGGGAACGCCGCTCCGCAACGGGAGCAGAACATCAGCGGCGAACAGGTTAAAATGATTTAAGTGAGGTGCCGATAATGTAACCGGTTTATTTAAATAACCGGGGCCTTGCTGGCACCGCAGAACCGGGCAAACCCCGCTGTATTACCTGTGCTCTCCAGCAGGAGAAAAGGGCCCTGGGATTTCGGGAAGCCCGGTGGCTCCCGTAGCCAACCGGGCCCTCAGCGCTGCTCTAAAGCTTTTTATTCTTTTGCACCT
>WAAD01016368.1:3529-6029 GCA_013389945.1 Fregata magnificens
AGAATCCTTTGTCCCTGCTGAGTATTTTACTGAAAGATCTGGTAGGAGGACTGGAACCTTTGTTGAAAGTGGTGAAGATCTCTGAAAATCAGCATTACTGTCCTAAATCTGACTTCTGCTTTTCTCTCATGGCTGCATTATTCCTTCTGTCTCCTTCTAATCACTAGTGTCAGACAGCACAGCTATCCAATACATAGTCATCCCGTTTCTGTTCCTGTTGTCTGCAGTGTTTTCCTGGCTTCCAAAAGACTGTAAAAACTCCAGGAACCCTTCATCTCTCATCTCTGCTTCTGTTTCTTCTGTTTCTGTTACTTCTTGTGTGACTTAGTCTTTCCATTCTTGTGCACTCACTCTTCGTCCATAATCAGACCCAAAGAACTGGGGGTGAAAGAAGGATTTTGGACTTCTTACCGGTTCCCAGTACTTCCAAATCTTCCCTTCTCCCTTTCTCCTACAGTCTTATCTCCTGGATGGTCTTACCAAAACCACAACTTTAATTTCCACTCTGCCATTGATGCCAGCCTTCATTTTTGATTACTCCAGTTTTTGTTCAGCCACCTTCATGCTTTCTCCCATGCTGCCTGTTAGGCTTGAGAGGAGTTCCCCATAAAAACTTGTAAATCCACCATGTCTGTTGCTGTCCCTGAAGTTCACATCCATGTGGCATCTACAGCGAGCTCACAGTGGCTAGTCCATGGGTGGACTGAAACTCTTGCATTTGTAGTACCCAGGAACACTTTGTTTGTCCTTGCCTTTTGCTCTTTACTACTGCATGTTTGCCTGATCTTTTCATGCCATATATGTGCAGTGTCAAATCTAATGGGGCCCTAATTTGGCATCTACATGTTACTGTAATTAATTAATAACTCCATCCTTTGTTAATTTTGACAACTGCTAAGAGCCTGAAGGGCAATTGTACTACTAACCATCTGTATAAATGCAAAAATGCAAGAGACTGAAGAGTGTCCACTGAAGTTAGGTTCTGCAGGCTAGTGTAGTAGCACATAGCTAGTGAACTGATGTGCAGTATTCAGACATTCATGTTTCTGTAGCCTCTGTTCTAGGGACAGCAAAAATAGTGGGTTTATAATGGCAAGAAGTACCAATAACCTCCAAAAGCATGTCTGTGTTCATCAATTAAAGGATATTGAAACAGGAGAGCAAACTTCGTGTTAAGGGCAGTAAAGTGGAAGAGCTTTTGCTGTACTGGCCAAGAAGGAGGGGGAGAGCATGTCTGAGCCCTCCTCCTTGTCCAAGGGGAAGAGTACTGGACCTTTGACTCTTAGTAACGGGCTCCCTTATTCTCTGGCCATACATTTCGTATTTATGAGCTTTCTGAGTTCCTTCGGAGGGGTCACCCACATGATGAGTTTTCCTACCAAAACAAAATAGGAGAATGGAAATTTCTTCCTGCCTTCTAATTAAATATTTTTCAGTTAGATTAACCAGTTTTGGATTAATCCAGTGAATTGATACAGAGTAGCATTCACATATTGAACTAAACTGATGTAATACCTGGTAAACTATACAGCAAAAAGACTTGTCTAATTTGTTTGAATGACACAGGTAAAAATGCAAAGCTGTTGTATTTAGAGACATTATAAAATTTTAAATGTCAAATAACTAATACAGAATATGTTGTTGAATTTAAATGTAAGAGAGGGGTTTAGCAGATGAAGTTTCTCATTTCTTATAGAGAAATTTAACAAATGTGAGTAGTGAATTCATCTTATTTCATTTTATTTGCACCTTAACAATGTATTTCCTGTTTGTTACACCGCTTAAAAGAAACTGTAGTTAACCTTACCTTGTTTTATGCACTTAATTATCCATCAACTTTTTTGAGCTCTTTTCTTCAAATAGCTCAGTAAAAGTTTCCCATTTTTCTAATTTTTCACAGTAACTTTTTATTACTGGTTCCAATGGGTTGGTTGAGTACATCAATAATTACTTCATTCTTCTCCTTCAGAGACATATTTAGATATGGACAATGGCTGGGATGGTATACAAAGATCACTGGCTGTCATGCTGACAATGTTACTTCATTGTCTCATTGTAATTTCCCCTCTGTCTGTTCTGCATGTATTCATGTATTTCACTTGTCTTGTCCTTGCCTGGTAACCTCCGAGGGGTTGCCAATTTGATCAGTATTTGCACAGTACCAGCACAATAGATTTCTAGTCTATGACTCAGGCATTCGGACAATATCAATAACAACAGAATTGTTTGGAGTCTTAGTTGCAAAATATAAATGAAATTTCAATGTGTTATATGAATAACTTATATCAGAAATTATAGGGCCTGATCAAGTCATGCCAGAATTGAAATTAGAATTTAGAATTGTAGAATTTAGTGATTTCTATGCAAGACAAAAAAAATGAAACCTTCTTTTCACCACGGTAAGGCAGACTGTTCTCATTTTTAGCATGTGACATAAAAGGCCTATGGAACTGGACTTGCATCTCCAAAACGTATGAGGAAGCTTCTACAGAACATAAAA
>WAAD01016368.1:11029-30152 GCA_013389945.1 Fregata magnificens
TATAGCTAAGATTTAAATATATCATATTCTCCCCCACATTAACTGCATGAACATAGAATTAATTGTTTGAGAATTTAAAATGTGAATTGGCTAATGTTTTCATAGTTTAAAATTAATTTCAGGTGAATTCTTTTGATAATCCTGTCAAACATTTTTAGTCCTGTGTGATTTTGCAGTAGAAGCAGCCCATTTTCTGCCACTTCCTTTATTGTTGAAACTTACTGAAACATAGTGTTTGTAATACAGCTGAAGGCATTCAAAAAACCCGTGTCTTTTGGCTGTGACTCATTTTTCCTCACCAACCATGGGCTTTTGTTTTCCTAGCCATGGCTAACTCAACATACTCTGTCAAGGAAATTTCCACATCTAAAGGCTGTCTTGCAAAATGGCTGATGTTTCATTATTCTCGGTGGAATTTAAGTCATAATTTAGGTAATATTTTCTTCCCAGTATGCAGGCTACATTGGGAGACAGGAACTCGTCTGTTAAGGCTCAGATCACAGGCTGTTCTTAACGATGGCAACTGGCTCCTCGCTCTTGCGTGTCGTAAGGGCTATTTTCAGAGGACCTTTGCCTGGTTTAGATGATGTTCTCTGTAATACAAGAAAAATGAACTGCATGTGTTTTGTTGATTAGAAGAATTTGAAAGAAGAAAATAAAGGCAAGGAGCATAGGAGGGATACGAAGCTGCCGGTTTCCACATGTACATGGGCAAATACAGAGTTAAAGGAGAGAGGAGGAACCGTGATGGGAGGGTTGGGGAGGAAGCCGTGAAGCTTCAAGCACGTGCACTTGGGAGCAGAAAGAGGTGCCATAGTCAAGAACAAAACATCAGCAAAAACTCATCTCCTGTTGCAAAAAGACCTGAGTGACCAATATGCTTTTTTGCTGCTTCAGAGCGATTCTAATCAGGTGACTGTTGTTTGATGCCATGGCCACTGGATGACAACAGATAAAGTGTTTGGCTATCCTCTTTCCTTCCATTCATTACCACATCTAGAATCCTGCTTAAATGAAAACATAACTTTCATTTGCTTATATTGACAACTCTTATTTATGGATCATTTAAAAAAAACCCTGCAACTTACATTACCCTCGGTTACAACTTTGCATTCTTAAGTTAGCCTCATGTAATTTTTGTTTGGGTATACACAGGGAACAGTTTATAAACCAGTGGGCCAGAAGTCAGTCCCCATGAGCTGTGTGGGAAAAAATGGAAAGAGAAGAAAAAAGATGTTATATATATTAATAATAACTTTCAGAAGTATTTATCTGGGGGATAAAATGTGGTATACTGAAGTCCTATACCAGAACTTGCCAGTACACGTCTTTGAAGTGCCAGTATGGTATATCAGCCTGTACTAACCCCATTTTGTAGCTGATTGTGTTGCACAGACATATTTACATATCCTGATATTAATCCTCTCAGGTGCTAAAATATCCCAGAGTGTAAATCAGGGCATGTCTGCATACAGCAAAGTGGTTTGCACAGTTCGGCTTTGCTACTGTGTAGAATCTTGCTACTAAAACCTTCTCTTAACACCTTATCCTGTTATTTTTGGGCTGGTTTTCATTGCTTTTAAAGAGAGGCCAAAAATCTGTCTTTGTACCGTTCATGTGTATAGATACATAAAATACTCTCTAACCTTTTGTTTTTATATTGAGTCACAATAGATGCATGAGAAACTTTATGCTGCAAAACTTTATTATACTTTCACTTAGTGGCGCCTTAACCTTCTTGAACTTGTTTTCCAAACTATTGCAAAGTCTGTCTGTGCACTGTATTTATCCAACGTCTAGAACTATGCTCTGTAATTTCTGATTGGAGTTTTTCCTGTTCTTTAATGATTTCCCTAATAATAAAAATCTATTAGTAAGGCCTGATATCCCCTAATTATTTCTGTATAATGTGATGAGCAAATACCTTTTTTGTTTCTTCCTTTTTATGATTATTAACTGCAGTAAGTGTCCTAAGGGCTTTTCCCATCCTTCCTGTCCTTACAGGCCCTTTTATATCCACCTAAGGTTTAATAGAGAAACTTCAGTTTGAAGGAGAAGAGCTTTCTCTGGCAATATAAGAGAAGAATGGAGCAAAATATCAAATATTTTCTACACATAGGCCAATGATCAGACGGGTGCTGTAAGGGGTAACTGTAACTTCCAACAGTCCCTGTGATGTGAATGCAATGTGAAAGAGATGTGAAAGATTCCTCAAGGCAGAAACTGCTTTTCTTATGCGGTTGTCTTACTTTGCCTTTTCCAAGGATGACCACTAATTGCTGCATCTCCTACTATCACAGGTTGGAAATACTTGAATGATGATAATAAAATCCACTTTGCTCATAACTTTGTTGTTCTTCTCAGTCCCTCTCCTGCTTCCTAAGCTGGCACCCAACATTTCCTTAGATCCTCAGACAGTACCTTGTTCAAAACATATAGGGTGCATCAAAGATACAATTTCAGTCTGGGACTCACCGTGCTGTGGCAGGCTATCATGTCACTTCATCAGCGCTCTCGGTGACTTCCTAGCTGGCAGCCACAGCCTTTGGTGCACTGCAAGTGCACAACCAGGGTTAAGTGCCTGGAGCTAGCCAAGCCCTTCAGAAATGTTCCTTAAAGCCAAAACCAGTTTTAGAAGATGAAAATTGCTCTGAGAGGCCAAGTGTTAAATCTAAGATGCCCAGCAAGTCCAGGAATATCTTCAGTTCCTCCTCAGAGAATGGTGACCTGACTTACTGAAGATACAGGCAGTCCTTTTAGCAGGTCTGAATTATTATAATTTATCAATGCTCTTATCCAGTGTTGGTACATTCAAAAAGAGTATGAAGGAACAACTTTTAAATCTGTATTTAAAATTCATTTATGGATTTTAGTTCTCAAAATCCCATGAGAAAATTGTGGATGCCAAATGGCTCTACTTTGAAAGAACAAAAAAACAACAAAAAAACATTGGTAGGACCTGATACAGAAAAGTCAGATAAAATGTAGAAAATCAAACTAGAAAACTTTATTTAGTTTTAAAGTTAAGTTTTCTTTCTTAAAAGGTGTGGAAAGCAAGGCTATCCACTTACATGCATTGTTTCCTAAATAGTAAGGGACAAATGATAGAACTTGGCTAAATTTGTGGGAATTATGGTTTATGTTATTTCAATTTTACTACTTTATAGTTATGAATTTAGCTTATTGTTTTAGCAATTTGGACACCAGAGGTAATTTGTTAGGAATTTTAAACATTTTATGCATACCAGTCACTCTCCCTAAAATTGGGAGTATTATTCTGAACCAAAACTCTGCAGATAACATTATTTTCAAGACTCAGATAATATACCTATGAGCCAACTGGCAGAATTGGGCATAGCCCTATTCAAGGCTATTAATATTTATCATGAATCTGATAGTGAGTTATTAAAAATCTAACCTTCCTATCACTCTGTAATTTTTGCTTCTTGGCTTTTGCTTCAGTTGTGACAAGTTTTAAGAAAGTAAAAACACTTTGGAAAGAAAACAAGAGCAGAATGAGTGTTCTGTGTCTCTCTGTTCATTGCAGTTTGGACAGAGGCAGCCGTGGGCATTGTCTTGAAATCTGTCCAACATGTTTATTATTCCCTTTTCCACAAAACGTCTCTTGATATCTTCAATGAGACCTTAAATAATTGGATGTGCTTTAGCTTCTTCAGTTCCCTTGGGAAAAAAACAGAGGGAATAAGACATCTACCAGAAAACCAAAGAATTCAGGAAGATTGTTTTTCAGAATTTCTTGAATGCAGAATGATCTGTTCTTCATTTTCACTCTGCTTTCTTCTCCCAGTTACTTAACTTCTGTATAGGGCAAGCCAGACTCAAATCATTTTCCAAACTGACTGTTTTCTGAACAAAGCTATGATCCCAACTCCCTCTGTCTTTATTCAATTTGATCATGTCTTCATTTCCCATACCGTAAAATGTATATTATGATACTCCAATTAATATTTATTTTTCACAATGAATTCTTTTCCTTTTTCTTGTCTCCTTTTTCTGTATGATGGGGTAAAGAGTTCTTAATTAAAAATGAAGCCCTGACTTAATCCACAAACTTCTATGTTTGGCATATTCTTTGGAAGACTGATTTAGCTATGATTTGTTCTCCAAGACAATGTAGGTTCAAGCTCAGTCTCTTCAGCTACTTTCTTTCAGATACCTAGTTTAATATGGAGATCTTGCCTCTTATCAGTGAAGCTGTTCTGTTGGCACTTTTGTGGTATCTCTATACATACGTTTGATGGAGTAATACAGTTCATATTAATCTTCTGTGTTTTCTTACATGAGCCAGTACCCACAAATAGCAAGTTTTCTGTATTCATCTCTTCTCTGTTTCTCACCTCTTTTCCAAATCGAATGGAAGTTAAAGGTCTTCCTGTCTGTCCTGCATATCTAACCTAGGTGTGAATTGCAGGTTTGTGTCTTCGCTTTCTTTTTCTTCCACATTGCTAAAGATCTGTAGTATGTGTTAGAGCACCCCCTGCCTACTGATACTGCTCTGACCACTGTGTGTTTCAAGATCTCATGGCAGAATAAATTGAAATGTGAGTTCTTGTGTTGAGTGAGCAGATTACAAGAGCTGGTGCTATTAGCTCTCACCTGCCATCTGAGACAAATTCCAGCTCTGTGAGTACTTCTCCTTTCCTGTATTAAGAGGGAAAGTAAAAACAGCACTGTGATCGCTGTTTTGAATTCAAACTGAACAGAATAAGGAAAAGATACTTGCAGTGGTCTTGGCTAGAAGGTAGTAGCTAAGCACCCCACCTCGGAGCAGAAATGAAGCATGCTGAGACCCATGTCTACCTTTCAGATCGCTGCTCTGGTCTGCATCTACATGCTGCTAATTTCATAATACACCAGGCAAAATATGATTGCAGAAGTTTGCAGAGCAGTAGAGATTTTTCAAGTGCATTGGGTTGCCACTAGTCTCTAGTTTGCTTCTCTCATTTTTTTCCACAGACCATTGTTCATTCGTTAGTTCAATTTCTCACTCGTTTTCAAAAATGAATATGTAGGACTAAGTCACATATTACTTCTTACTAAGTTTCCTCATAGGCAATTTGTGGGGTATAGATGAACTTCTGTTGAAAGATAAGGTTATTCAAAATTTGCTTGTGTTTTCTTTGTTTCCTGTGGGCAAAACATTTTTTGCCTGGCAAGTATCATCATATATCTTCCACTAAAATTTCCACTTATAAGTTACTGGGCTTGATGCAGGAAATATGAGGAGACATGAGTCTATCTATTACTGGGACTTCAGATCAACTTATCATAATCTGATTTTTTTTTTCTCTTCTGATCAGTCATTGTAAGACTTAACTTGAAACATTTCAGAACAGTGGGCAGTATTTAGTGATCAATAACAGTGAATTGAGAGTGTGATCCTTGCAGCA
Source organism: Fregata magnificens (assembly GCA_013389945.1). NCBI lineage: Eukaryota > Metazoa > Chordata > Aves > Suliformes > Fregatidae > Fregata > Fregata magnificens. Next base: position 16,441 of record WAAD01016368.1, read on the forward strand.
TAAACTAAGCAGTCAGACATAACAGGGAATGTGATTTTCGTAAATGAAAAGATGTGTTCTGACTCTAAAACTGGAAGCCAGAAACTTCTAGGTGTTTCATTACCTTGCTGAGCAGCTGTAAAGTTTAACATGTAATAATGTAAATAAGTAAACTTTAATTTAGGATGCAGTTAGGAGGTTGAAGAGATTTGTAGGCCATCCCTTATTAAAATTGTCCCACGTTGTTTTTTTAATAGCGAGAACACTAGCTGCTAACCAGGTTTCTCGCATAGGTTTGTATTTATACAGAATTTTGAAGCTGGATATATTACACTACAGCTTTGTTTATTATTCCACCTACTGTCTCAGAGCACTCAGTTGTGCATTATGCGTCAAAACATGTTCTGTTCTTTCGGAGTTCTTAGGAAGGCAATACGATGTAATTCATTATGCCCCGAAGATAAACAGTACCTCTTGACCTTTTCAAGAAAAGTTGCAATATTTTCTTATTCCAGAATGTAATATTGTACTGAGCCGATATCAATGTGATAAGATAAATGTTTCCTTTTCTAATGTAAACCAGAGTGCACTACATTTATATAAAAGTCTTGGGGGATACCCGAAGTCTCCAGATAAAAAGGGGCAGCTTGGCTATTGTAGGTCTGCATTTTTGAATTCTCAGTCTCAAAGCACAGAGGGCAAACTGCATCCAGTCTTGAAGGCAGTGGCCAGGATTTTCAGAAACGAACAGCTTTTTATGTTGCCCAATTTAGGATTCTCCTAAAGAATTTTCAAGCAAATTAAAAAGTATAGGATTTGTTACCATTTAAATGAAAAACAAAAACAAACTAAGACTGTAACCACCTTTCCTCTCAGTACAGGGATCTTTTAAGATGTCCGGGCTAAAGCACATGAGTCAGTGCTACACTGTGTGTAGCTAACTTGGTTTTTACTATACTAAAAAGTATTTCAGGAAATGGAAGACTAATGTGTATTTTTTTATCTTATTTCTTTTTCTGCATCCTCTCCTGTTGTTCAGAGCACAGTTTCGTTTTAGTCTCTTGGCTATTCTTTATTTAACCGTTCTATTTCACATGGCACGTTTCTGATTGATGAAGTTGGTTGCGTGCAAATGCAGTCACCACCATGGAGTGGGGCTCTGAACGTGACCCTGCCACCCGCTTCCAGTTCCCCTTCTGCCTGCAAGGCAATTCCCAGCTCCAAAGGAGAAAGTGCATTTTGCTTGATAGACTTTGCCCAAGTATTAATTCAGAGTCCTGGTCTCTTCTTTCCTGGCAAATCTCCCTCCCAATGGCCTCATGTACCTTAATATGTTAAATGGGTTTTTTTGCAGGTCAGTACTCTGCTTTATATGTAGCATGTAAAAAACCTCTATTACTCATGTATATTCTATTCACAGGAAAGAGTGGCTCTAACTGCAGCTACTATTACATGTAAAATAACACGGTATATTTTAAAATCAGTTCATTATTAAAAAGGATTTACTTCTGTTGTTACTGCATTTGGAACTTCATAGATATTCTGAACAGTTACTACTGTAAGCAAAATAATACTGTTACACTATAAAGCAGTAGCATCTTTCCACCCCTTCAGGCTGAAAGTAGGACTATTTTAAACATACCAATCACAGCATATAAATTAGATTCAACAGGGATTAAAATACAGGAGAAAAGAATAGTAAAGAACACGAGTAAGAAGTGAAATATCACGAAATCAGTCTATTTTACATACGTATCTTGTTAATGCCATTTAATTCTGGACTTTTTTGTTTGTTAATTTTTTTTATTTATTTAAGCTTAAGCAAGAGTCTTAAAATCTAGGGACAGCATTTGGAAAGAGGAAAGATTAAAGTCTGTATTAGGAAGCTAACTGAAAAGAGCAAGTTTTGAGGAAAGATTTTAAGTTCTTGAGTCAAGCAAAAACGTAAGGGAAGATGAGTCTGCCACATAGGTCAACGTAAGGAAAACCTTGGAGTCACCCAGGGAAGAAGACGACCATAAGCAGAAAAGGAAAGCTGACACATTAGAAGAAAAAAATGAAGATGAGGTTCTTTAGGGGTCAAGTTGACTAGGACTTCGAGAATAAAGGATTTGAATTTTATTCGAAAACAAATCATGTGTTCACGAGGGAACCAAGCAGACATTAGACATTCTTTATACTGGAAAAGAAATAATTGTAAGCTAATGAGTTTTAGAGGCAAAGAACTTAGATTTTGTGTTTGCAGATGTGCAATCGTTCATCTTATTTAGATATAGTTCTCTCTTTGGTCCCCACATTTGTGACAGTTGTACGTATCTGCAGTAAAGACAGTCCAAAACTTTCTTCCAGTTTAAAGGAAATTTCTAGAATATATACTTTATGTGTGTATATATATATTTAAGTTTATGCAGTCTGTATCTCATAGTAAAGGAAAGGAGCATACTAAGAAATGGTATAAATGACTCAGCAGAATGTTTACCACTCAGTCTGTAGCTCATCTCCTTGCTCGTCGTTGGGGATAGTTAAATGATGTATATCAAATTTGTTCTACAGCTGTCACTACCTGCAAGCATATAAACAGACGGGTAAGATTTCCAGGAGGCAGATGCCCACATTGCTAAAAGGACTGCTGTAATTGGCATAATCAGTAGAAGAAATGAAGAGTGAACAAGCATGGAAATAGAATTACTTTTCTACCCCTTGAAAGGAGGCAGTAACGGGCTACATTCCTTTAGTTGGTCCTGCAACTGACTATGCTGAACTTCCCCTGAATATAGAAAAAAGGCATTTTAATCTCCAAAACCATCCCTGTGGCATCTTCCATTAACATTAAACACACCAAAAAAAAAAGGGGGGGGGGGGNTTGTAACCGCTGGTGGAAGGTGCCCCATTCAGGATAACAGTCTCTGCACAGGCTGTTCCCGCGACTCATGGCAGAATGGGGTTTGTCTGTGCCTTGAATTTCACTGTCGCCTCTTGTTTCTTCCTTACTAGACTGAAGTGATTTAAATCTGTTTGAAATCTGTATACAGTTGTATATTGCTTGAAATGAGCTACAGCATGAGTAGACATGAGAGACTGACAGTTGAACACATCTAGTAATCAGCAAGGGCAGGATTTAATTGCGGCTAATTTGTACTGGTTGAACACCTCTCCATATAAAACATATTTTATACTCAATTATATTTATAATGTTTTGGACAATCAACATATGGTAAAACTTAACAGTATAACCATTTAATCTAACACAGATTTGACCTGTCCCTTCTTTCTTTGCTTGTCAGAAGCTTTTATTCCTTTCTATAAGGAAAACAGTTTAAGAAATGCAAACCTGGATACAGGACCAGATCTCCTCCTGTCTTTGGTCCTACTAATTATTTGATTTAAGGATGCATTAAAGGCCACCATGTGAAATGTTGAATTCCCTCTGTTCCCAAAACCTTATTTTTAGCTGAGAAATTCAGGAAACTTGGTGAAGCTGTATTACAGCGTGGGTGAATACATATGGCTTGTGACAGGTTAGAGGCAACACAATAATTTATGACTGTGTGAATGTACATTGCCGAATCCCCTTCCTTGTTCTTAAGTATAAATGCCCTTCTCCTTGTCATTCATTTTCAGTTTTTATAAAACTATGTTGTTGAAGCTTTTGCTGTAATTATTTTGTCTTCTTCTAACACCTAGGAAAAAAACAAACCAAAACAAAACCAAAATTCTGCTATGCCAGCAATAATATGGGGTAATGTATTTGCAAAACTTAAAAAGTATGTTCTAGAAGAGAGATTACTTCTCAATCAAGAGTTGCAACAGAGGCTTTCAATTGTCAAAAATGCAGAAATATTAAGAAAACTTTGGCTGAAAAAACTTAAATTCTGGAAAGCAAAAGCTCAGCTTGGTACCACTTGCACTTGGCAAAATTTCAGAAATTGCTTCTTCCAACAATCGTATTGATTGGTAGAGGTGAAGATCCCTGCAGCCATTGCTCCTAGGGTTTTTTTGAACTTTAGCTTTGCTGCAAAATGTCTACTTTGGAATACTATTAATTCACAATGTAGATAAATTTAAATGGTGCTCATGATATATCTTGTCTTGCAAGATGATGTAGAAGCTTGAGTGCATTCCCTGTGTCCAAATTTCAAGGAATGGTGCTTATTAGGTCAGTAGAAGGGCTCACTTTTTAGTTACAGTTTGCCAATGCTTGTTTTAACAGAGGGAGTGTCTATACTACTTTAACTGTGTCAGACTAGTCAAAGAAACACATGCCTTGAAGATTAAGGAAGTCAGCTTAAGTAAAATTAATTTATTTTCCTGAGTAGCATAATCATCTCTAGTCGCTAGATTGTGTTGTCTCAATGATACTGTGCTGGCCTGATTGTTATACTCTGATTACTATACAAGTCTTTTTTAATGCCTTCTAGTCAGGAAGAAATTTAATCTCTCTTCAACATTACTTCCATTGTTTTTATTTTGGTGCTATTCAATTATGAGTCTCTTTGCACATGTAAAAAATTTTTTAAAATTGTCTTTAATTTACGGTGTTAGTCCATGTAGTCTTTCTGTGATTCAGCTTTTCTCTGTGTCTTTTTTTTTAGCAATGAAGAAATAATTCAGTTATTCTTTGTAAAGCCACAAAGCCTCTAGCCAGAATCTTCCCAAATTTTGATGCAGAATATAAAGAAAAATATCAGGGGTTGTTAAATTATTTTTAAAGAAATTCCTAGGCCTTTTCATTTTCACAGTATCCTTAAAATAAAAAAATAAAAATAATAATAATTTAAAAAAATCCTTAGTGCTTGAAGTTAAGCCTTTTTACACTGTTCATTTGTCTCTGTGCAAATCACACATGGCCATAGCCACTGGTGACACTCCAAAGCCTTTGCAATGTACCCTAACATCTGGTTGCCAGAGTCCAAGCCAGCTTTGCCAAATAGCCTGTTTGCTCCTTTACCCATAGCAGAGAGAGTTCAGCACCAGCATTGAGAGCTGGAGCACTCTTGGAGCTGGTTACTAACCTGAGCTCTGAAAATTGCTTTCTCTGCAGACTTTGTCAAATTACATAACTCCGAATTCTCAGTCTTAAGTGCCTAAACATGAAGATGAAAAATACCATCAACCTTATTAGAATTTACAGAAATTATGATACGGTACTATTTTTGTGGATTTGATTGATGGGAACTCTGGAAACAGATGCTTTGCAGTCAAATCTGGTTTTTTTCTCCCTGCCTCTTTGTTAAAAAAAAAAAAAAAAAAAAAAAGGCTTTTCATAAAACAGTGGCTGTTGTCAGAATTTTTACTTCAGAAGTAAAACTCACCCCCTGTGCATAAGATGTCCATATAAAACTGGTACTTAAAACTCGTCAGTAGACACACCATGGGATGTTGTTGGAGGTTCCTACTGCAACAGTTCAGAAGGAAAGGAATCTTCGCCCTCCTCCCCCCCGCCCAGAGTGTTTATTGCTGTTGTTTCTGTCAATAATTTGTTTTTCCATCCTGTTGAGCTATGAAATCAGGGTCTTTGAAACTCTCCCAAGCTATCCCAAGATCACATTCTGGCTACTTCGGCTGAGAGAGGCTCTAAACCATCATATGGCTCAACTGTTTTGAGCACATAGGCATGATCTGCACTAGTAAATTGAACATACAGTTCCTGGATGCTAAACTGGGCAGCTGACACAGGGTGAGACACACATGAGCTAATAAGCATTTTAGCCCCCAAAATCAGGATGATTGTATCCAGTTCCTCAGTGAGACTGGTCCTTGGAAAAGTCTGACTTCAGAACTGTGCTTGGGCATTGCTTGGGAGAATGTGGGTCAGCACAGGTCAAAAAGCGTGCCAAGAGCTGTGCTCACAGCTCGCCAGTGTGGAAAAGCACATTCTTCTCAGGCACTTTCCAGTTTATCAGTGTAGGTGAAGCCTGAGAGAATTGGTAGAAGTGATATTGTCATGGTACCCTTTTCAGTATTTCACTCCCCATTATTTTTTGTAACTATAAACATTAAAGTGCTTGTAGCATTCATGTCTTAGTGATATTAATGAACCTGGGGATTGCTGGAGAAGAGGGTGAGAACCTCTGACATTCATCTAAAATCAAAGATTGTTTCACCTGCTGGCCACAGCTCTGCCATCAGATAGCTACATAAGCCATAAACTGTGCTCCAGAAAGTATTTCAAAGCAATCCCAAAGTCCTGACTTAAAGTAGTTTCTCTCCCATTTTTATTTTTCAGTCCACTGTCCTATGGCACAAGAAGAGCCCTAGGAATTGCAGTAGACTCATAGATACAATCCAGAAGGCTTTCTCATAAAAGGCAAGGCCTTTTGACTAAAAAAGCTGTAACACTATGATGTCTGTCATATTTTTTTTCCCAAATCTCAGAGCTGGAATTCTCTACATTTTGTGCTGCAAAATGAAAAATCCATCTCTAATAGATAGAATAAAATTTTTAAAGTAACAGCTAAAGTAAAATTTACTATAAATTGTAACACTATGATAGTATCAAAATATCTAGTCAGGAATAGATCCATGTTTTGTGTGATACTTGCAAGTCACTGTATGAAGAAGTGATGATCTAGGAAGAAAACATAGATGAGTGTTCACAGATAAGATGCACTGCCTTCTGCCTAGTCAATTAAAACAAAAGGCAATATTGGAAGCAATAAAGTAGTATCAGATCATCACACCTAAGGTTAAAAAAAAAAAAAAAATCTTTATATCTGTTTACTGTTTTTTTGTAGTCCCATGTCTATCTACTGATTTTTGTAAAATGAGTACTATGGTTGAAAGCAGCACGTAAAATGATTATGAGCTTAGAACTAGAACTTAGTTTATTATTATTATATTATGTGGCACTGTGAATAGTTTGGTATACTGAAAATATTGCCAGTGTCATACCTAGATGAAGTACACTTGTAAGACATAAAAGATTCTGCTCTATAGCATATACAGTTACTAAATTTTGAAAGCCCTTTATCTGTCCTTGAAAAGCCTTGCTTCCCTTTTCAATCTGTGATCCTACGGTTATATGGGGGCAATCAAGGGCTAGACATAAGGAATCATTGTTAACAAAATATTTCATAAAATAATGAAATGAAACCAGAGGATAAAGTGGAGTATTTCTTGAAAAAGTTGACAATCCATATGCAAGTTTAATTATCAGTAAATTGTAGAAGGTGAAAGATTGCAGCAAGTTTGAAAATTCTGCTGGTCATTGGTCAGTGAAAAGTCTGTCATGTTGTAAAACTACCTAGAAGTGATACAGTAGCAAAGTCTTGATTGAGGAAGGGGTTAAGGTTTGGGAGGATGAGTGTAAGTATCCAGGTTATTCAGATAATTTTGGTTTCGTATTTTTCAGGAAAGAAAATGTAGCATTTCTAATTAAGGTATGTGTGTGAAAAGGCTGCAGAAGTGTAGTGTTTCTTTAATCCATACAATGCTGTCTCATACCTTGATGGTACCTATATGGTTTTATTTAAAAAATTCAAAATGGCAATTTGATTATCAGTCTGCTGTTTTCAAAATTGCTATAAAAATACTGCAAAAGAACTGCGTGAGAAATTTACTGCATGGATAGATACTGGTTTTGATTTAAGAATGATTTTTAGATTAAGTGGGAGATCAGGCCCTTTTATTACTTTTTTCCTGCCATGTACAGTGGCAATGCTGTGAGGGCTGGCGGAGACCTGGCCCTTCCTGTGCTGGGGTCTGCTGTCCTGTGCTGGGGTCTGCTGTCCTGTGCAGGTGCAGGTTGCACAGGCAGAGCAGGGGAGAAGGAAGCAGCTAAATAATACGTTTTTACATATGCCTTATATAGGTCTGCAAGTGCAGACATACACCTTTATTTTTAATGAATAAGTAAGAAGTGTGCTATGATGGAAGTAAACCCCTCATCTGCTCTTTTTTCATAGACACCTTGGAGACAATGAGGGTGAAGGTATTTGAAGGAAGGAAGGGCAATGGTGATGACTTGATACCTCACGTAAAGGAATCTCTGAAGGAAATCCAGAATTTTTGAGAGAAGTCACAAAGAGGAAGGCAGAGGAATTGTTACAGATTGATGAGGTTTAAAATGTTATAAGAAGAAAAAAGCACATATTATAGAAAGGAAAATCTGGAAAATACTTGAAGGACATGAAATCTGAACTATGTGCATTATGTAAAGACAGGTGTGTTTAGAAGAGACGACTACTAACTGAGTTTTGACCATGTTAAGTTGATGACAAGACATGATAGAAGACTGGTAAAACAAAATCTGAAATTCAGGTTTTGATTTGTGTAAAGTAAGAGTAGTTAAAAGGATAAAAGGAGTAAAATTTATATCTAAACTTCATTTCCAGTGTATTTTGATCATGTGCTTAGGTTGCCAGTGCTTTTTTTTTGATGTGCATGCTATGATAGTGATTATGCAATATATGCTACATGGTTCAGAGGAAATTTTTACAATCTGATGCCAGAAGAGACTTTAACTGATGTGAAGTATTACACATGTTTGGCACCAACATAACTGGGTGTGTCTACTTTTACAAATGCATCTAAAGATGATAATGCCCTTGGGCATATTTATTACTATAATTCCTTGATTAGCTTGCTGTTTAGGAAGATTACTGTAGATGCCAAGGCAATATAATAAGGATCAGTTTTCCCTGGGCGAGCTTGATGAAGTGTGATTGGAACATCCACCTTTTAATTCAAATGCCTAACCTGTTGCGTTGCTGATATATACTACTTGGGAATTCCTCGTACAGTTGCTATCGTTTCTCCAGCACCTAAATGCCCTGGGAATTGCAAAATGTCTTTCTATTCCTCTCCTGCAAAACATTTTTACTAGCTTCGGGTCTTTTCTTTTTCATCCCTGCAAGTTTCTAATCATAAAGAATATACTCCCTACTAGATCTCCTCACAAGGGCTGAAACTAGAATGAGGAGCCTGAGGACATTTGCCTGTCTGTCTTCACTTGCATTTTAGCTTAAAATTAAAGCTCTTTGTCATTTCACTCTGTTATGATCTTCACTCTTAAAAGTCCCCAAAGTGGAGAATTCTTTCTTAGCAGCTCTGTCTACACAGCCTGTTAAGGCTACCCTTCAAAACATACAACTCATTTACCAGCTACAGCAAGAACCTGAAGATTGGGATTCTTCAGAGGCAGAGGTCTGCATGTTGGATCATGTGGGCTAGATCATCACAAAATGCACCAAAAGAGTTAAAAGATAGAGAAGTGGCCCAAGAGGAAAGCTGCAATTGTAGTAATTCAGGCAGGCCAGAGTAGACCGCAAGTGCAGATAGCTTTCAGAGAGATGCAGAGCTAACCAGTGCTACTTTTTTTGGGTTTTCCACAGTATATAAGCATTTCCTTCAAGAAAAAAGGTATTTAGTTTTATGTGTGTGAATGCATGTGTTACTTTGCACATATATACATGTAAATGAATTTGTGATCATGGTACAGAGGTTCTTCAGGAGCCTCACAGTCCATAATTAGTAGCAGATTTTAATGCTTCAGAATTATTCCAAGGAGTTTAGGTCAGACCTTGTGTTATCAGCAGACTCATAACTATTGCTGAATGCCACCATTGATAAGTCTAGTGTCTAGAAAATGGGCTGTTTATTTGCATAATTTACTTCTTGATCTCATATCAGTGTTTTTACTGTTTTTTTTTTTTAAACCCCAGACAGGACTGCACTTCTCTCTCCAAAAGAAGGTTTATCAAAAACCTTGAAAAAATACAAATAAAATGGCTATTATTGTATCGCCTATTTATAGTCATGTTTGTTGTTTCTTCCCCTAATCATTCTTGTATTGAATACATACCTGGAGCTCTTTATGCTGACTAAAGTTTTAAAAGGCATTACAAAAATATCCATAAGAAAAAAAAATAATGGACTCAGTATGATTTCAGTTGAGCTGATTTAGCTTTAGCAATAAAGACTGATTTTTTTTAAGTGGCTTAGACTATGTAGTGACTTTTGATCAAATTATTGCATTAAAAGCATGATTGAAATCAGGTTATTAAAGATACTTTGTAAGTTTTGTTATTGTAGCTTTAAATTTAAACTCACAATAAATTATAATAATGAGTCAATTTGCTTTTGCTTTTTTTTTTTGGTGGCAATGTGTGACTTAAGTTGACTCAGACCCTCGTTCTTGCCTTGTTTTTCTCTTCTCTTCCTATCTCTCCATTTCAGTCAGGGCTCTATTGTTCTTAGTAAGAATTGTAATATCAAGAAAACCTTGTTTTCTGATACTGTTGTGCCCATACTTGGTGGTGAGGACACAAGGATCCTGCCCAGATGGCTCTGACTGCAATTAGGGCACACAGTGCTTAATTCTAACCCGTCTCCTGTTCTATATAAACTTTTTCTCTGTTCAGTCCAAAATTTCAAGGATATTCTCATAAACACAAATGTGGTCACGTAAGGTCAGAAAATTCCAAAGAGTGAGTCTGTATGTGTAGCTCTTACTGATCCTCTGCTGTTAACTCACCATAGAAACAAACCATGCTGAAGCTTCATGATACTCAGTTTATGAGAACATGGTGTTATTTGAAATGTAGCAAGGTGTTAGACATCACAGTAATCCGAACTTGGCATGCTTTCACAGGAACCACACAATCAAATAAAATAGGGCTGGAAGACACTTGTAAAGATCTTTTGTGTCCCAGAGCAGAATCACTGCTCTTAACTGTTCCTGAAGATGCTTCTTAAACAGGTCCAGTGACAAGGGTTTTGCAGTCTCTACACAATTTATTGTACTCCTCCACTATCCCTACCATTGGAAAGTTTCTTCTTAAATTTAATTAAATCTCCCTGAATTCAGTTTAACGCCATTCTTCCTTGTCCTACCTATGGAATACAATTAATTCTTTCTGTGCAGAAACTTGCTGAAGACTGCTATTGCTTTAGGCGGGTTTTTTTCCCCTGTTTTTATGATCTGACTTCTGCTATCCCATAGGTTGGATTTTCTCATCGTGATCATTCTCTGGTCTTCTCTGGTCACTGGTAAGATGGTCCACCTCTTTGAAACATTGTGCCCCAAGCTGAGTACAGTTATCCAGCTGTTCCTTTAGAAAGTTGATAAAGTGCAAAAAATACCAGTTTTGTATATGATGACACTTCTATTTACATGTCCCAGTTTGCTTTTATCATACTAACATGACAGTATTGACTTACATCTTTAATATATGTTTTTCATCATAGATGTATATTTTAAATTTCAGTTTTCTTTAAATTATGTCCTTGTAAAAACAGAACTTCAATAATCAGATCTATTAAAAATATTTTAAAAGAAACTTTAAATTTATAATATCTGATGTGAAACTCAGACATTAACTTTGTTCTTCTCCACTGATTATCAGTTAGATATTTCAGTAATGGCTGATGTGCCTTCCTCCCATACTGCAAAAGCCTGATATGACCATCTTGATAATATTTCCTTTTGTAGTTGCAGTCTCACTCATGTCTCTGGGTATGGATTTGTAAGGGCAGTGGTAAATCAGATCAGTTAGTGTTCAAATAATTGGAGCCCTTTAAATCACTAACTCTTCAATAAATATGTAATTCCTCACATTTTGATTGGCTGAGAGAGGTTGATTTGTATAATTACTGTAACTTTATTTGTAATTACTTTGGTACCATGTAGATCCCATACTCTTTGGAGGATGGCTTTGGTTTCTAGCTTGCAGGCTACTGGGATGAGGAATCTGTGCTTATGATGCTTTGTGTCAGCACCCCTTTGCCAGTCACAGTGCAGAATGTTACTTAATTGAAAATACGTTGTAAAGATAGAGGTATTTATTTCTGCCTTCTAAATGGCTAAGGCTATTCTAGGGTAAGTATTCTTTTGGCATTTGTTCTTCACATGTCATTTTACCTCTCTATATTACTTAACAAAACTAGTCAGTCCTCACATCTGTCCTCGCAAATTTTAGATTCTGTTCTAAGCATCTTGCTGTTGGCCAGAACAAAAAGTTTGAGTATGTGCTTGTTTTTGTTTTATATCTGCCGCACCTTCTCTTTTAGTTCATATCTTGATTATGATTTTTGTTAATCATTTGCTTAATAATCTCCATGCTGATTTCATTGTCTTTAATTTCTAAATTTCCATTTCAGATTTCCATCAGTTAAAACTGCTGCCTTCTAACAGCCTAACATTATAATGCTTCCCTTGATACTGTGTTTTGTTCTCCTCCCACATTTGCTCTGCATTTTGATTTTAGTACAAATGGGACCACTCTTGCTTTCATTTGCATCAGTTCCTCTCCTATTTATAAATTATCAAACCATGTATTGTTCCACCTAAGCCAACACTACTTTGTTCCAGACTGCTTTAATTGAAAGTAGACTTCACAGCCAATAAGTTAATGGCTACAACGGACAGACTTGAAAGAAGGTATTTTTTTAACCAACTCCTTTCAAATAAGGATACATACACATTTGTACCATATGTACATAATATTATATAAACGTATAGTAATTTTAAGGATATTTTTTATTTCTGGATTCACACATGGGATAGCTGTATTGATTGTTCTTCTTTTCCCTGCACACTTAAATAGCTTTTATGTATCTGCTAGCTGATTTTCATGTGGAATAGTTCATACCAGTTTTCATGTGGAAACTGGTACATGCCACCATTGCATCATTCTGTTCATGTAAAACTAAGAGATCAGCTCTTCCGTGTATCTATTACATGTCCCAGTTTTCTAAAAATAACACCACATGGAAGAAAATAGCAGTGGCAGGACATTTTGTGAGCTTGTGGTGCTGGCATTTGATATATCCACTGTTTTTGTTTTCTTTTCATTAATTCAGTTAGTCACTGCATAATGTAAGTAGTAGGAATGAAATAGGGTAGATTGCCTACTCCTGTGTTTTCCAAAGGAGGGTTAAGTTCAGGCATGTCGGATGAAAGAAAGGAGATTGTCAGGTTGGAGCACAACTTTGGTGCTGTGGGCCCCCATCTCTCCTAACCCTTGACACTTGCATTCTTCAGGTGGTCTAAGCCTTGGAGATGGCATTTGGGTTTGCTGTCATGGACCATGTTATGCGTGATCTGACATGTAGCCCTAACTACCAATGCAGATTGATGTCTACAGGGAAAAGCCCTGCTAATGCCACCAGGAATTGAAACAAGCCATTGTTTTGTTTCTAGTTCTTGGTCAACCAAATAATGGGCAGGAAAAATGAAAGAGTTGTTTTTGAAACAGTGTTTAGTATCCGTTAAATTGGGTTATATAGAGAGAAGCTAAATTTGCTTTATAAAATGAAATATGTTAGCTGTTGAGTTATTAGTGCCCTGTATTTATTTAGCATCTTTCACATGGGGAAAAAGTAAGACACTAAACAAAAAAAATTGCCAAAACAATTAGAGTGAAAAAAAATCTGGTAATTAACTATTATTTTTCACAAAACTAGTCTAATTACGAATCAGTCATGGTAAAATGAAAGGTCAATAACTACAGATGCATAATTCCTCTCTGATAGATTGCTGTTTGAAAATAGGTTTATGACAATTATGTGATTAATTTCCTTTTATTAAACAGCATTATGAGACTTCATGTTGCATTCATCAGTTTATTACTGTTACTTTTTCTCTTCAGTTGCAAATTAATCCTGGATAACATTAGGGCAGAACAGAAGCTCAGGTAGATTGAGGATCTCTTCTTCTAGTGTTGTTTGTGTTGCAGGGAAGACCACAGATCTGAATCAAAATCAGAGCCTCAGTATGCTGAAACTGGCAGTAT
>WAAD01016389.1:0-13188 GCA_013389945.1 Fregata magnificens
TTGAGTAGCCACAGTGCATGTTGCGGGGGTTTGAGCAGCCACACTGCATGTCGCTGGGGGTGCAGAGACTGCAGCGCCCGTCACTGGGGCTCGGGGGGCCGCAGCGCCCGTCGCCGGAGTTCCTCTCCGGGTGGTGTTCATAAACAGTGGTTTAAGCCTAAAGAAAATCTGCACCACATTCAGGAGACACAGCAATAGGAACATGCTGGTTTGAACATCCCAAGGATATTCAAAATTCTCAAGAGCTGTTGTAACTAGCCTGAAGGAGAATGAGAAAGTGAAGGAGCTGGAGAAATGTCCCCCTCTGTCTCCCCCATGGATTGGTTTTCCGAAGAGAAGAAGTGAAAGGTATAATTATTAATAGTTTCCGAGAAATTGGTGCCGGAATACAAAAATGATGGCAGTGCGGAGTACAATATCACTGCTGATACTTTTATCATACCATAAACCAGTGTGACACAGTACTGCAAAATGATGATTGTAATCTAACTCCCAGAGGTAGCAGGATTGCAATTACTTTTTTTGTTTCAGAAAGGTGCCTACACAGCTTCTTTTAGTTTCTTCCCTCTTCTCCTTCCTGTGCACCTCCCTACTGCTCAGTTAAAGGCTTGACCTTTCTGTGTGTTCAGCTTCTGGGCCTGACTTCTCAAATATTAAGCAAGAATGAAGAAAAAAAAAAAAGAGAGGCAATGCCTTATAAGTGGAGCCACAAAGAGATGAAATATTCCTCAACAGCCTGGGAGCATCAGGGAGTGCTCAGCCAGTCTCATGACAGTCACCTGACAGTCTTCCTCTTCAAACACTATCAGCAAGAAAGACTTCATGCTTCCACCAATGCAGCCAAAGACAAGACGCTTTTTGACAAGTGGCTTGAAAGTCTTAATTCTTCACTATTCCAGAAATGATACTTCCAGAAACATGGTTTATTCTTCAGAATACTGGTTCTGGTCCAGCTCATCCTGGTCAGGCAAATAGCAAGCCCAAGAGAGGGAGGATCAAGCCACACCCTTGCCACAGAGGGGCCTCTTTTTATCCTCTGGATTTGTCTGATATCTGTCATGCCTTGTAGGGATGAGGCCAGCCAGAGAGACAGCAGCCCCCACCTGGCTCTTTGGAGGCAACGATACTCCTGGGACCTGGGTACCTTCAGCCCTCAGCTCTTGTGGCAGAGGCAATGGCTGTTTTGGGGAAAGTCTGAAAATGCCTTCCATACCTGGGCCCTTCTCCCTGTAAGTGTCTGAGCCATTTCTCATTGGAGTCCAGGAACAGCCCAGGGTGTTGAACAAGCTCAGACACACATGGAGTGATCCCAAGAGCGTGTGGCCCTCTCCCTATAGCATGAACTCAGCCCTGATCACTATTACCATCCATTGTTGGTTAACAATTGTAGGCAGCTAAGTACCATAAAACAGCTTGCTCACTCTCTGGCAGTGGCATGGGGAAGATAATCAGAAGGCTAGACGTAAGAATAGCTCTGGGCTGAGATAAAAGACAGATTAATAGGTAAACCAAAACCTGCACACACAGGTGCTCCCAGGAGCCATCTCCCACATTACTTGTTCTGTCAGGCTTTTCTACCCTCCTCACTTCTCCCTTCTTCTTCTCCATCTGCCCCTTCCATGTCTGAAGAGGCCCTTCCCAAGCAGCTCTTCTAGGTGCTACATAGAGACCAATACTGGAAACAAGACGAAAACAGGACACAGTCCTTGGAAAAAGTCTCCCTTTAGCTCCTTTCCGAGCAGTGGGCGAGCCCTGGCACTACCGGCTGACCCAAGAGAAGCTGAGAAGCTGCTGACGTGGTCAGCAGCCAAGGGCTGCAGAAGCAAACGTACTCACTTGGGAAACACGAGGACATCGCCAGAGGCCGTCTGGGAAAGGGTGTTCGTTCTGCCTGATACGTCCGAACCCGTCGTCCCTGGCCTCTGCAGGAGAGACAGCCCCGGGTCAGACCATTCCCAGGAAGGGATCCCGTTGCCAACCAAGGCAGCCAGCCTTTGGGCTGCTAAGGCAGAGATCTGCCCTCTGGGAGAGCTCGCTGTCCTCTGCGTTAACCCCTCTTTATTAGCAGCAGGAGCTGCACAGCCAGCGCCTGCACCCGGGCAGTAGCACTGCCTGGCTTTGTGCAAGGGCAAGAGGCAGGCGTCTCAAGCAGGAGACGAGTCAGACCCACAAGGAGAAGTCACTGCCAGTGGCCTCTCAGGGCATCTGCCAAGAACCCATGGCAGCGCTGGCAGAGCGAGACACTCACGCTGAGGAGAGATTTCAGCAGGTGGCCGGTGCTATCCAGGGTGCAAACAAAGTCTGCGGAAAACCGCATTTTGACTTTGTTCTTCCGGAAGCGCAGGCAGCCAATGTCCCTGAAGATGAAGTCTACATCCTGCTTCTTTGCCAGGGTGTAAGACAGAAGAAGCAGGGTCTCTTGAATGCAGCGCTGCACCGTGTCCCGAGGAATGCGAGTGTCCAAGGATAGCGAGGCATAATTCAACAGAACAATCAGAAGAGCACCTGGGGAAAAACAAGCGAGGAGGAAAGTAACTTTGATGTTGCTGAAGTGGAGGACAGTCAAGTATGGGCAGCTGCGAAGCTGTGCTACAGAGCTGCCCTGCAGACTCCTCTGGTGCATAGCTCCTTCCCGCCCCCAGCTCAAAGCACTCTCTGGGCTGAGAGGCAACACTGGAGAGGAGAGAATCCCTGAAAGCACCGAGCTCCGAGGGCCTGGTGCCCCACACCAGCGGTGCATCGCTGGGGCCACACCACATCCTCCCTGCTGCCAGCCCGCACCTGCAGCCGTCCCAGCTGCCATGAGCAGAAACGACAGCCAACGCGGCCATCAGGGTGCAAACAGCGCAGAGAGGGACCTTTTCAGGAGCTGCTGCTTGGCGGGCGGTGGAAGGTTTGGGGCTGTCTTTGCTTGTGAGGAGCTCAGGCTGTTCTCAGGACCTTCTGCAGGAGCTCTAGATTCCTCTCAGTCCCCTGGCAGCAGCAGTTCAGCATGCACCCCAAAGGCCTCGCAAGAGGAAGCCATCCTGTTCGTCTGCCTTCTTACCAGGAAGAGTTACTTTCTCATATCGGAGCCCGTGAACCCACGCAAAGTTCTCCAACAGCTGGAAGACGGGCTTCTGCGCATGGAGGAGATCAGAGCGCCTCGTGGACAAATAGCATTTCATAAGGCAGAAGGTGCCCAGGCCGGGTATTGTGACACCCTGAAAAGACAGAAAAGGAGGAACAGGGCTCAGTATTTCTGAGATGGGGCGTAGCTTCTGCAAGCAAGGTGATGGGCCGTTGTGCCTCGGCTTATGGGGAAGGGGCTGGATGGCGGCAGTCTGGTGAACTTTGGAGATGGCCTCGCCCTCTGGGCCTTTTCCACCTCCCTCCGGTTTGTTCTGTCAAGAACAGCTACGGAAGTAAGAGCAGAGCAAACACCCTCAGCTAGGGAGGACCCCCCAAGGGCTTTCCAAGAAGTGGGGAAAGGCCAGAGAAATGGCTCAGGCATTCGATACCGCTTAGGCCCCTTCTGCACTGGGCGCCCGTACTTCCTGTCTCCTGACAACGCCTCCATGGGCTTGACGTGCCCAAAGGGACACTCTGGGGCCACAGTGGCAGCAGAGACCCCAGGCTCACTTCCCCGCCTGTGAAATGCAGGGAGAAAGGAAGACCAGTGGGAGCACTGTCAGGCCACAGAAATGAAAAGCTGGGCAAGGTTCAGAGGGAGAAAGCCCCAGGCTCAGATTGGTGTGCAAGAGTGCCCCTGTCCCTCTCTGCTCGCCCCCTTCCCCACCGGCATGCAGGGAGGCTTGGTCCCTGCCTGGTCGCATGGTCACCAAGGGGCTGCTCTGAAGAGCCTTTTTGTCGCCTTCTTACAGGGCCTCTCACTGACAAGCGCCGGCTGCTCTCACGCGAACGCCTCTCTCCGGCCAGACTGCCTCGGGTGACAGTGGAAGGAGAGCTGGGCGAGGCTGCCAGGGCAAAAGAGCCTTCTCACAGGTGAGGCTGGTGGTGAGCTGGAGGAGGCAACCCCAGGGCTCTGGTCCCTGAGGCAGCGAGAGCCTGGCTTTGGACACAGGGTCTTGGTGAACTGCAAAACCGCCGTGACACGTGTCCTGGCAAACCGCCCTTTCCCTGCTGGGCAGCAAGCAGAAAGCAGGTTTTTGCAGGGGTTGCTCTCCTGCCCCTGCTGCCAGCGTACAGCCCTGTTGGGAACTGCCTGCAGAAGCTCACAGCAGAAGGCTACGCTTGACTTCTCATGCTCCGTAGCTGCAAGGGAGCCTCCTCTTTTGGTCAGAGGAGGGCAGGGCTCGGGGATCGGCAAGGGAGAGGGTTCCTCTGGATGGGCTCTGGATGTGGGCACCCGAACTCTGTTTCGGGAGCCTGGTGCCACAGCTCAGGTTACAGCTTCTCCTTGGGTCAGAGCACAGAGAAGAGACGACGCATGGTCCACGCAGAGAGCTGCCGTGTGCTGCCAAAGTGGCACCCGGCTGGCGAGCACAAGCCATAGCAGAAACTCCCCCTCTTGTGTGCTTGTAGGCTGCCGGCAGTGCGCGAGGAGAACTCTTCACGGAAGGGAGAGGAAGGGAAGCGGAAGCGGTGTGCTACGGCCCGGCCCCAAACTCTACCCCCTGTCTGTGAGGGTCACCGGAGAGCAGGACAGGTACCCCCTGCGGACGGTGTGCCTGCGCCGTTAGACGGATACTGAGTCGGGACGTTTCCTTCATTGACCTCTCTCCCACCATTGCCTGCTTTTACTCCTGGCAGGAAGTATGCTGCCTGTGTATGCAGCGGGATGAAAGAAATCTCCGGGCATCGCTGGCTGAGGAGCGGCTCCAGAAAGAACGGGAGGAAGAGCGCCTGTGGGCAGAGTACCAGGCTCGCAGGGAGAGGAATGAGGCAGAGAGGGCCTGGGTATGTCAAGCGGTTGAAAGCACTCCCAAACCTAACCTTTCTCTGCCCACGGGGGGCCTTTGCAGACACTTTTTCCCCTCTCTGAGCTTGATCTGTAAGCTTCCCTCCAGGAGAAAGACCGGCACTTCCTGAGTCTCTCTTTTCTCCCTTGAGGACGAAGGCTCCTTCCAAGCCCACTGCAGGGGAAGCTTTCTTCCCCTTGGCTTCCGAGGCCGAGGGCTGAAGCCTTTCCTGCTGACTTTCTTGGAGACAGAAGGCTGCAGGGGAAACTCTCCTGAGCTTGGGCAAACCCTGCCGGGGGGCCTGCCACACCGTGGAGTGGCAGCTCCTGGCTTGGCACCTCCATCTGAAACACATTCTGTGCTTTTGCTTGCCTCATAGCTGAAAATGCAGGCTGACAAGCTGAAGCTGCTGGAAGACAGCACATCCTGCCTGCGGCTCACGCAGCTGGAAAGGAAGGGGAAGGCTGGCGAGAGCACAGCTAGTTTGGTAAGCGCCTTTTCTGGGGGGGAAGGCTATGCCCGCCCTGGGAGCTTCCTTGCCACGGCCGGGGCATTGCGTTCCCGACCTGTAGGATTCAAAGTGAGCCACTTGAGGGCTGTAGAGGACTTCTGTCCGTAGCTTTTGCCTAGCTGAGAAGGTCCTGTCAGTGGTGCTTCACATTTTACCAGGGACTTATCTGTGGCAATGAATATTTTTTCTTGTCCAATCTCGCACAAGAGAAACCTCCTGTAGAGGGACTCCTTACTGAAATCAGAACTTGCTGTGTGGCTGCCCTACAATACACATTAACTAGTAAAAGAGATTAAATCAGTGTAGGAAAAACACAAGTTGAATATTATGGGACTTCTAGCTGTTGTCTGTGTTTTGTTTTCTAGTTGAAAGCAAGGATATTTATAGCAGATCATTTTCGATTTCTCTGTTTGCTCCTCCTTTTTCTCTGAGCAGCAGAACAAGTCCTTTATTCCTAAGTTGTTCTTTTTCCCTTCCTTTGAAAGACGAGATGATTTGAAACCAGTGATAAAAATAGCATAAATACAAGAAAAAGATATCAATACAGGTAATAATGTAGCAATAGTAATACCTATTTCAAGGCCAGAAAGGATCACTATGGTATCCTAACATGATGCTAAGCCTAGCAATTGACTGATACCTGAATTACCTCTGCAAGAAAAAAACCCCTTAATTTCTCTTTGCTTAGTCACTCATGTCTCTCCTCTTGTTTAACAAAATTGCATCTTATTTATAATCCCAGATTGTCTGGATTAGTCTGGTAGCATTTGTCCCATAGTAAAACATGTTATTCCTTCCCCGGCAGGGCCCATCTATCGGCCAAGCCAGCGCATTGCTCCAGGCACTCCGCCGCAGGCTGCAGCACTGGCTCATCCCCAGCATCCAGGAGCCAGCGTGTGGCTCTGACAATCAAAGGGTCACTGAACAATACAATAAAATAGATTATATTGAGGTCAGGGCCATGCTCCTCTGGCCTGACTTACTTCAGCCCTTGTGCCTGGTGTTTCTATCAGCTGGCTCTAGGCCTGAAGGGTCATCTAATCCATAAAAAATATTAATCACAGACTTTTTGATAAACTTCAGGCTATCTGGTTGTCACATTTGTGCTTAGCATGCCAGGCGTGTTCTTACAAGCAGCCACCCCGAATTAAACATCCACCCTTTAAGTCATTTTCTGAGGCTTCTTCCTCACAAGCCTTGACTTCATGTGCAAATCGGAGACATGTGTTTTGCTAGCACTTCAAGGGTGTGCTGACCTTTCAGTCCTGAAAGGAAAATCCTGATAAAATCACTAATTAATGACTGAGTTTGAATCATTTGTCCCAGATATGTGGATAAACAAAGAAGCTAAAGGTCTGGCTATTAAACAGGAAAGAAAGGCGTTTCTTCATAGAGCAAGCTTGGCTGTTCAGATACCTAAAATGGTGGTAATTGATTTATATTCAATTATTTGAGTGCACAGAAGCAATTATAATTAATCTTTAAAGCCCAGTTCTACTGTGAAGCGTTACTATGCAAAAAATGATTCCTTATTAGTTACCCACTGATGAAAAATGGTGGTAGGAGGATGGAATTTCCCTTTTATTTAGAATTCACACCCCATTTTACCTATCTGATCTCTGCTTTTTGTATATTGAGAACAGGGCTGTTTACTCCAGGCCCAACAAATCTAGCTGACAAACCACTGACAGGGAAGAGACTGCTGGAACTGGGAGGGGATTTGATCACAGAATGGTAACACTGGCTGGTATTATTCAAACAACAGATCTGTCAGAGTCCAGCTCAACTCACAGTCACCCAGGCTGTATTCATATAGTCAGCAGTCAGAACAAGAAATGGTATTTTAATCTGTAACTCCTGAAGATTGGTTTGGAAAACCACTGAGATTTCCAGCGATCTCACAAATTCAGTACGAACCTAATTTTTAACTGTTGGAAGGAAAGACTACCATTCAGGGTGCTCAGCCTCAATACCCGAAGAAGCACTCCAGCTAGGTTAGGAGCTGAACACATCAAAGAGGCATGGGAGGAGAAGGAAATATTATGTATGTCATACTAAGGGAGGGTCCAGGATAGCTCTCAAGGCCATCCTGGAGCGTTGTCTCAGCCGGAACCCACAGTAGAGACCTGAGTACACCCGCCACAGGCTTGAGCTCTTCACTGTGAGGTTTGGATGACTACCTGCAGAAAAGGCCATGTCTGCTACATGCCATTGAAACAGGTCATGGGGATCAGTCCCTATAAACTCATTCTATACCTTGCAGCGTAGCAAAGCCTGTATCACAATCTGCAGTTAAGAAAATGAGAAGAGACAAAATCTGGGCCACTGCCTCTCCTATGCCGCCATCCCTGGTCCAGCAGCCTTTCTCAGGCAGGATTCTTTACATGTGAAGAGTGTCTTGGCAACATCAAATTAAAAATCATTCACTGAGTTTTCACCACTGTGGAGGCACACAGAGGTTTAAGCAGTGAGCCTGTCTCTTTTATAAAGCTGAACACAAAAAAATCCATAACAATTATGCCCAGCTTCTACTCAAGAAACAGAAAGCAGTCTGTATTCCCTATCTACAGGTACTAGTAAAGTAATACTGTTCTCATCCAGTATCTCAGGTTTAACTCACTCCCAGTCTGCAAGCAGATTTGCTTAGCTGAGCTGTGGCTGAAACAGCTGAGCTGAACTCCAGCCATTCCCGGGCTAATCGGTATGACCCCCAGTTCACTTCGAACTATCCTTGAAGATGGACTTGGGCACTGAGCACAGGTGGGAGTCATGGAGGCACAGGTACAGTACCCTTCAGCCCACACTGCTAAGGGATGGCACCTACGGCAAAGAGGCAGGGTAGCAAATGGGGACAGTCACCTCTTCATCTGGCACAGCAGGATTTGCCAGAATTTGTTCAGCAGAGGCCGCAGACTGAATAACAATTAGCTGCTAAGACTGAGGCAGTCTAAAACGCCCTCCAGGAGACATCCTAACAGGCAAAACATGCACTAACAGGAGCACCAGAGCCCATTGCTACAAAGCTTGAATCCCGTCCTTCCTTCCTTTTTACGGACCAATCCACATTTTCTTACATGGCCAACATTGTTGGGGAATACCTGGAGCAAGCACAGGGTAAAGCCTGCAGTTTTAGCTGCCTCTGGGAGCGTCACAGAGATTTCATAAATAAGATGTGATTCCCCCATCTCAGAGAAGGAGAGATGAAGGATCAAGTGAGAAATGCTGCATATTCCTCAAATCCTACACTGGCCAATTCAAGCAATTAAAAATATTTTCCATGGACAGCAATGCAGTGATGTTGAACCTGTGATCTCTGGACAACTGTGGGTCTGTGGACTACAACCAAAATAACCACAAAAAATAAGGCTTTGACAGTACATTTACATTGGATATAGAGGGGGTCCAAAAAGCATAAAAGGCTAAAAACCTCCAGTCTAGTGAAGTAGTTCACTGCCAGTGAGGGAGGGGAGTCACCACAGATAATCAAGGTTACAGTGAGGTATCGAAAAATATTGTAAAACACAGAAAATATAAGTTCTCCCCTCACCTGTCATAACATCACCTTTCAGCAATCATCTGTCAGTCTTTACCCACACAGATTTTGGGAGAGGGGGCCACTAATACAGTCTTTTTTTACTCTTCTATGTGGATGTGTTATAAAAAACAATGGATTTTAAACAAGTGTTTACCAATCTTAAAAATGAGAGATCAGTTTATTGCAGATAAGGCAGGCTGCAGTCTCTTTGGTTGACATAAAGCTATCCTAAAAGCATTCCCAACTCTAATTTCATATAGTCAGGTTTGTAGGCTTGAACTCTCACATACCCATCTGAATTGCTTGCACATCACTGCAGAGTTGCTCCACCACCTTTTTCCTCCTGTTGCCAGTAACTGCAGAGTGACCTTCAGTTTTTGCACTGTTGCCAAAAGCAGTTTATTCAAAAAGTCAGAAAACAAAAAGAGTTTACAAAAAACTTCTGTATCTTTTTTACTAACATTGTTTGAACAACTACGTAAGCTCATCGAAGATGGCTCATCATCGATAGTGAGGCTGTATTAGAGTAATCCCAAGCTCAGGTCTTTAAAGAGTTAGCAAGCCCATTTCAAAAGTCCATCCAAGAAAACAAAGGAATCTTTCTGCTTTCTTGAAGCGGCTTTGGAAAAGACCCAGACTGTTTAAGTCACAAAATATTGAGATGCAGTAATAACTATTCATGGTGAACCCTTTGTTATTCTTCAGTAAATCACTGTTAAGGGAAGGTAAGATTCCCTCACTTAAAAAGAGAACAAAGGGTTCTTGTTATTCCCCTTTATCATCTTTGACTGCATATGAAAAATTATTAAGATGATGCTTTTCCACCAAAATCTCCAGTACAATCAGATAATATGTGTAAAATACACCAGCAACAAAATGGAATTTAGTATATCTGAGGAACTCAGTGTAGGCTTTGTAAAACGAAGTAGTTTGATAGTCTGACCTTGATCCAACCAGACAGAACCCGCGTCCATTCAAAGTGACACACTTCTTTTGAGACACAAAAGCTAAAAAGGATCAGCTTTAGTTCTTGGGGACAGACTCCTTGTAAAAGTGCACCAGATAAACCAAAATATCTTGCTCGATTACAAAAGGTTTTATTCTTACAGATGCTTAAGATGATGCTCTTCAGTGTTTCAGCGGAGAAAGCAATTTCCCAAGGGTGTTTCTAAGTGAGACTCTTCTGTGACATTTTCAGTGCATGCACTATTCAAGCTGGGGGAAACAACCGCAACAAAAAGAGGCCACACATGCACAAAGAAGATAAAAGATGCAGCTCCGCTAGATGGCAACCCTTGGTCTGGTAGCGGTGCCCTCGCCTCCTCCGCAGCACGGAGAGGAGCTCCAGCACTCCTCAAGAGTTGCACAGAAGTCCTTTGTCTGGCCTGTGCTGTGGGAAAAGCAGCCGGGATCGACCCAGCCATTGTTAGCTCCTTTCCAGCCCTATCAGACTTCCCATACCAGGTACTCCTCAAATACATCCTCTGGCAGAAATGCAGCGGTACTTCAAAGAATACTTATACTAATTTTTTTTTCTTTTTTTTTCAGCGTAAGCTCCTATAAACTGAAAATCCCCCTTTAAGGAACTAGTGCAGAATAGAAGCTAAGCTGAAACAACATCTGCAGCTGCTGCTCAGTCAGGCTGACTCCTGGAGCCTGCCCCCAACTTCTTGCAAGCCCACGAAGAACCCTCCCAATCTGGCAGCATCTGGAGTGGGCTGCCATGACAGTTTTTTACCAGCCCAGCTCTGCTGACACCCACACAGCTGCTTCTCCCACTGGTTTGAGACAAGATCTAACCCAAGAAGGCTGATGACGCTCTGCTTCAGAGCACCACAGGTCACCATCTACAAGGGAGCAGAGCACCCAACGAGTGAAAACCACCGGCAGGTCAGATTTGTGGCACTTCACGGCTACTTGGAATAAAAGGGTAAGGCCTGTGGGCAACCAAACAATTCAGGTTTGCAATGTCTACGTAGCATATCCCAGAGTCTATTCCTGAAGACCTCTTTTATATTTTTTTCAAGCAAAATCTCACTGAAGTCTGCGAGACAGCTGACAAATAGAATGGCTGTAAGGTCTTCAGGATTAGCTCCCTGCTTAATACACATTTGCATACCGAGCTTGTGAAATAAATAAATTGATCAGGGAAATCCTAAGTGAAAAAAGGTGTTATCTTTCCTTAGCAGAGACCATTGAATTATCAGCTTCCCCTTCATCTGCTCGGCCTGCTCAAAGTGCCGATCTCAGGCGCACGGCTCAGGTGAGAAAGCCGGGCAATAAGATGTACATTAGCGCCACACCATCAAGCTGAAATACTCCAAGCAGCTGCAAATATGTGCCTCAAAGTCACATGCTTGAAGCAGTTGCTAAACAAAAAAAACACCCCTCCAACCAAAATAACCCCCCAG
Source organism: Fregata magnificens (assembly GCA_013389945.1). Taxonomy (NCBI): domain Eukaryota; kingdom Metazoa; phylum Chordata; class Aves; order Suliformes; family Fregatidae; genus Fregata; species Fregata magnificens. The sequence goes on from WAAD01016389.1 coordinate 11,359, forward strand.
TTGGTCTTTTTCGGATAATCTAAAATATAGTTTTACGCAAGCTCTGCTCGGACCTGGCGGTGCGCTGCTTGTGAATGCAACCTCGCACTCTCTTCACTGCGAGGTTAGCCAAAGAGAAAAAGGCAGGACTGAGTTCACAAGAGTAGGACACTGTCCCATCATCGAAACCAGCAGCGGGGGCAGGATTAACCCAATTTGTAGCTACCTTTGCTGGACTGGCTGCCCATTGTTCCTCATACATGCTCTCATGATGCTTAGTTAAATAAACTACTGCAAAATTATACTTGAAAGGTGCATTTCCTTAACAGGGTTCAGCTATTAGACACTGGAGCGCTGTGGACATTCATCCACGGTGGTTCCTTTCCATACAGCCTGTGGAGACCTTAGGCAGCTTTTGGGGAGGAAAGAGGCAGCGTAAGTTAGAGCTCTTGCTGTTTAACAGTAAAATGAAGCCAATTTCCAAAACAAATTACCTCATGGTTTATTTCCAAAAGATCTTGCTTCACCTCTCCACACATCCCAACATCTTGACCTCAAGTCTCCGAAAAGTTAAATTTGGGTTGATGAATGAAGAAAACTGTTTTACCTTTCACATTATCTTTTAAAAGATAGAAGGCAGAATGATTAGTCACCACCACCACGAGGGTAAAGCCTCAGGCTGATCCGTATGTGGATCCCGTTTCAAAAACAAACAATCCACTTGGGACTGGCGGGGAGCCAGACTGTGGGATTGCCTTTTAAGACTCGCATCTCAATAGGAAACCTCCGAGTATTTTGATCTGTTTTCATAACTGTAACCATTTTCATCCCTTGGCTCTGTAGCGTATTATCATTCCCTTCTTTCTAGTAAGTTAAAGAAACAGCCGGTACAAATGAAGGCAAAACAAGCACGGGTCGCTGTGGATAAAATACGGTGTTTCAAAAGATTTAGGAAAGACAAAAACCACTGCCCGTCTTAACTCCTGCCAAGAAACCATTACGGAGGATGGAGGCGCGGTGAAAGCCCCTTGAACGCTGCATTTCAACAGCAGTAACAACCACAGATCTTAGATCTATTGTGTAGCTTTATTTTTATAGGACCTATCATAGACTCTTTTACATAACTTAAATGATTATCAAATAATCTCCTGTACACAATGAGACCGAGCCGCATTGCTTTCTGAGCTTTGACACATTCCTGGAAGAAATCCAACGGTCTGTAGGAATCACATCGCCACAGTGGCTACAGTACGTTTTTGTCCCGAACTTACACCATCAATTAACTTATGTATCGCTGTAAATTGCTGTTTGCAAGATCCTGCAAGACATTGTTAAATTTCAGGACACTAAGTTTTGGTAGCAGCATTTTTAATTTTGCTTCACTTTTTTTTTTTTCCTCGCCTTTGTGTCCTCAGCTGAACATCCGCCAGCACTTGCAATGCAGGCAAGCCTGGGAAAAATTTTAACCGCACCGCAAGAGTTTACCGAGTTTGACTTTTAGACTAAAATGGTTTACAAGCGGTCACGGCCGCCTTCAAGAAGAGCAGCCCCCGTTGCAACATCGCGTAAGACAGGTACACAGCAAGGCGCGTCCGCCTACAGTAAGACAAAACCTGACCCCTAAGGAAGGCTAAGGAAAGGTAGTCGCCGGCCGCTAGAAAAACACCTGAAGGAACCCAGTATTTCACATTTTATTTGCAGCGTCTCCCAAGCCGCAGGAGGAGGCGACTGGCAGAGCACAAGGCCGAAGCCTCCGGGCGCCGTGGCCGTGGTTTCGGCGGGAGACACACACAGGCGGCGGGGCGAGCCGAGCCCCCAGCCCCACGCCTGGGCGGCCGGAGGCCCCCGCTC
>WAAD01016389.1:14352-39640 GCA_013389945.1 Fregata magnificens
GGAGGGGCGGGAGGAGCGTCGCCACCGGGCCAGGTACCCGCACCCCCCGGGGCCGGGTACGGCGGCGTCCCCCGAGCAGATGCACACGCCCGCTCTGGGCCGGGTGCGCGGCATCCCCCGGACCCCACCGGTGTGATCCCCATCACTAGGGTGCAGCCACCCGCAGCGCGGTGCCCCCCTCCTGCAGCTGCTCAGCTGGCACGAAACGCGTTCCTCTGCCCGAGGTCAGAGCCGGTGGTGCTGGATCGCCTGCACGGCTCTAGGTGCAAGGGCACGGAGACACGCTCTTGCTCTGACACCCGCCAGGATGCACGAGCCTAAATTAATTTGCAAAGGTTTTGGGGGTCTTTTTTTCCCCAAGCTCATTGCTATGCACATTACCCAGCATATTGTATTTTCCTAGTCAGGTAAAGTCCTGAGAAAATCCAGCGCTGTGATCCAGTAGAGGTTTTGAATGACTGGGTTGCATTCAGTTAAACTGAAGAGTTTTACTTGCACAGGTTTAGTGAAGCAGCGGTATAAATCTTCCATAGGGACGGTAGAAAAATTACTGAAGCAGCTACTGAAAGTACTGATAACAGCTCCTGAAGGAACTATCTTGTCTTTTCTGGGGGGAAAAGGTATTTGGTTGATTTTCCTTCAGAAAACTTTTACAATGATGCAGAACAACCTCAGCCCTTTGAGCTCCAGATTTATTTTCAGTGATTTTGCATGTCCAAATATGAAAAAAAGATGCATATCTGATTTTGACTGAAATAAAGGGAGTTTTCTTGGTCTGCATCAATTCATTAGAAATGCAGCAGTTTTGTACTGGAAGGAAAAAACAGAAAGCAAAACTCTGCAGAAGAAAAAACAGAAGGAAACAGGCTCCTAAGACTGTACTTAGTGGTAAAAAAAGGAAAAATTAGCCAAATTCATCTCACTGTTTTCAAACACTTGTTGAATGCAAAGCAAGTATTGCAAGGAGAAAAGAGGAGAAAGCATATATTTCACAAGAGGAAGAAAAGGCTCAAAATCCTCTACAAAACAAAAATGCTGATTTTCTTGGTCTCTCACCTGCACCTCAGCAGGTCTCAGCAGGGTCCCATCAGCAGACAGAGCCTCGCGGTCTGAGGCACAGCCTTGGCTCTGGTGCCAGCACATCTGGACTGGGTCTGCTTGCAAAACCTGCTGTTGCTCGAGCCTCCCAGAGTCTCTTATTTGGGGAGCTGCTCTGAGTGCAACAGTGTAATTGAAGCAAAAAATGCTGCTAGGCAGATGGCTATGGGAAATCTATATATCTCTCCATATCAGAATGAGTACGTATACATAGGAGGTGGATTTAAACTACTTAGCTCAAGTACAACTGACAATGATTGGCTACCTGAGCTTTTACCCTGAGGTCCTGTCAAGCCCTGTCAAGCTTTGCAGCCAGCTCCAAGCTCCCTTACTGATGGGGAAATGTAAAGAACAACATATATATCCCCTGTGTGCTCCACTAGACAGTTTTGTATCCACTTTGAGGCCACATCAAACTGCACATGGGTCTAGAACATGGGGATCGCTATCTGCCACTGGACTGGATGTGCGGCCAGTTTGGGACCATTTCTTATCCGAGCAACATGAAATGACTCGGTAATAGAGCAGCAACTAAGTTGTCCTCAAGTTAGTATCTGCTTCAGCATTATAGCAGCAATATTTCATAGCCTGTCTACAGCGGGTTGTTAATGAGTCTGGGTGGTATTGTATGCAGAGTGGCTAAATATCTGGTGGCTTAGAGAAAAAAAAAGCTGAAAGCCCTGGCTTCTCTTCTGTAAGGCTCAATTCATTCAATTAAACAGCTTTGAGAGCTCAGCTACGGTTTAGCGGGAGACTTTATTACCTCCTAAAAATTGGAGAGTATTAAAACAATTGTCAGGCATGCAAAGGAAAGTTTGCATTCGGTTGTGCTAAGCAGCCAAATTTACATATTCTCAACCAGATCTGGAGATTTAGAAAGCCTTCATAATTGCATTAAACATGCTTATTCTCCGTGTTCTCTCAAGCAGAGCTGATTACCCCAAGTTGGGCAGTGCCTGGAGGGAAATTTGCTAAGCCACATGATGTCAACAACTTGCAAAGAAACTTAATTTTTCCAAGGAAATAGCAGTTTGGTTATTCCTGCAAAACATCTCTCTTTCCCAGCGGCTCTACGAGCCAACGCTTATCTTCTGCCTGTGCTCTTTCAGGATGATGATGCTCAGCCCGCGCAGGGTGGCTCTCACGCCCCACCAGCGATCTACCTCAGCTTGCTGGCAAGGTCTAGTGTCCGGGAAGTGCTGGGATTAGATCCACAAAATAACCCCAACCCCAGGCAAATGCTTGGACCAGGTGTCCTGGTCCCTCCACTCTCTCCCCCCATCAGACCAAGGTGAGTGAAGTGGCTGCAGAAGCGCTTCCCCCACCCCAAACCTCCATCCTACAGGATAGCCTCCAGTGCTCACTAACGGGCTCCAGGAGCTCTACTGCTATTTTCTTGCCCACTTCTGTGTAGGAAATGTATCTGGTTTTGTTTATTTTCTTGCTTATTACAGGCAGCAGCACCTCGACCAGCTCTGGGGATTAAACCAAGGCTCTCCAGAATGATGCCCTTGGTATCAAGTTTGGCTTTTTTAGAGGGAACCGCAGCACGGTCACCCTGTGAATCGAAGGGAGCAGGGACATGCTGTGCTCACTAATGCTTTGCACCGGCCACAAATTGAGCTCGTAGCCACACAATCAAGCCCTTTGCAAGAAGATCAATTTGTTATCCTTACGGACCAAGTGGGCCAGAAAGGAGAGAGCACCTTACAAGAACAAGAAAGCCTTGCACAGCTGGGGACTGTGTTACGGTGCCAGCACTTTTGTGGAGCAGCTCTTCGCTGGAGGCAGTTGCAGAAGCTGAATCTGCCCTCCTGATGCTCGCGGGACCACCAATCTCAGTGTCCAACACCGGGGTAAATCCTCTGCAATGCAGGGACAGGTAGTGGGATCCAGCCCAAAGGAAACATCTCATGCTGTGCCCCATCACTAAAACAAGGTAGATTCAGACTAGATATAAGGAAGAAATTTTTTTACAATGAGGGTGGTGAAACACTAGACCAGGTTGCCCAAAGAGGTGGTAGATGCCCCATCCCTGGGAACATTCAAGGTCAGGTTGGACAGGGCTCTGAGCAACCTGATCTAGTTGAAGGTGTCCCTGCTTATTGCAAGGGGGTTGGACTAGGTGACCATTAGAGGTCCCTTCCAACCCAAACCATTCCATGATTCTATGATCACTAGCAAAACCTTCCCTTGGGGAAGGCAAACCAAATCCAGCACCAAGCCCAGCCCTCACAATTCACAACACCCATTTTCCTTTCAATGCAGCATCGGGAAGGCAGCGTGAAAGTAAGAAAATCTCTACGACAGGGGAGGGAGGACTTTTTTTTTCCCTGGCTGGTTGTATGGCCCATATGGTTATCGAGTTATGGGAAAATCTGGCTGCCCAAACAGGTGTCACCGCTCGCAACCTACAGTCTCATTTCCTGATCGTGTCTTAATCGGCGAGTTGGTTGTGAAAGTTGATTTCTTGCACATTCTTATATCAGTGGGAATTTCTGCCCTTCCCTGACAAGTATTATAGGCAGCCTTTGACATACAGCCCTACAGGACCTAAATAGGCTGCTATTCTTTCCCCATGCTGAAAGGGAGCTTTGTGCCAGGGATTCATTAAACTGCACTGCACAGCCCTTCATAAATGGGCTCAATAATGAACAGTCGATTTAACTGGAAAAGCTGCTGGAGCTGTTAAATTAAAGGGAAATAAAGTGCACTTCAGGCTCAGTCTGCCAGAAGAAAATGTTGACCTAAAAAAAAAATCTTCATTTTACTGAATCTCTTGTAAACAGGCTGAAATCTTCAGGAAGTTTATACTCGCAACAGTGAGAAAAATTTTAAAACACACCGGTTTGCTTCCCCACTAATAAAGAAAGAAAAATTGACAATAAAATAGTCAGTAAAATCAGAAGGAGGCATGAAAGGCATATATATTCCACTTAAGCCAAATTTAAGCCACTTAACCTAAATTTAGTATGTGTGTGTAGATATAAGATTGTGTGGCTTATGTAGATCCAGTCCTCACCCGCCTTAAATCACTACAGGCCACTTCAAACGATGCATGTTCATACATGTGCATATACTCGGTTCCTTCCATTATAGTCTTCGCTTCTTAGAGATGCTATTTTATTCAAATGAAATTATTAGTGGACATGGGACTGCAGAGTTGGCACCCTGCAAATGAAGCCCAGTTTTCCTCTTGCAGCCTCTGGATGCCGTTGTCTCAGCTTCCCTTCCCCTCTTTCAGTCTCGGTGTGCATTTCGTGTTCTCCCGGGATATATTCCCCGCAGAAGAAAGGGCAAAGCAGTTTTTGGTGGCTCTGCTGGCACCGGTGAGGGGGTGACGTGTGTTTTTGTAAGTAAGTGCTGCATCACATTGGAAAGAGCTGTGCAAAGATAAAGCACAAAGCTGTGTTGCCTGTGTTTAGGGGATCATCACTCCATCAGGAGATGCCATAAAGGCTCTCCTGGTCCTTGCCCGGGCTGGGCTGAGGTCTGAGATGCCACTGGAGACTTCTGGGTTTCAGCAAAGTATTGCTGAGCTACACACAGGTGTCCGAGGTGGACTTTAAACATTTAACCTGAGATTTTTTTATATGCTTATTTTAAGAAAGCAGGAAAAAAAACCCAGATATGGTTTAGACCTGGAAAAGAAATAGTGGGTCACTTCAGGCCCTCATCCAATGAACTTCTTCTATCCAAAGTTTCCACTGGAACCAAGTTCATAAATTCATCAGGGAGGGACTTTATTTCCCATTTGCCATTATTTTCTGAAATCTTGGGGATTTATGCAGCCCAGTCCTGCAGCACCCTGATCTGGGATCATGTTGCTCATAAGGCAGTGGTCGTTTCATGCACGTGAGGAGTGCAGGACTCAGCTGAAACATGGCCCACGCATGGGGGGCCTATATTTAATCTCCTGGATGAATAAGAAAGTCCATCATTCAGCTGAGCCTGACCCACCTCATGGTTTTATAAAAGTGGAATTCCTTATTTCAGTGGGGTTACTTCAGCATAAAACTGGGGTTGCTTAGCGGTGAATCAGCTCTTCCATCATCACCATCTGGTTCTCCTTCATCTGAGCAGTTGTAAATATTGTTCCACAGCTGTATTATGCACTTTATATAGGATATATTGTGAAGGAAATCTGTCTATGGGAAGGTAGACTGGAAGCTTAAGGACAACAAGATCAGAAGCAGCATGCAATGGGGAAGGGACCATGTCCAAATCTAATTCCTGGGGCAGATCACCTGAAAACAAACCTCAGCACCAGCTTAAAAAACTTTGTGTTGCTTTCACTGTTTCAGACTGTAGCTGGTTTTTCATTATATAAACTTCCCGGTTGGAGAAACACTCATCTTCTTCATAGTATCGTAACTTTTGTTCAAATCTCCTATATAATTTTAAAGGTGATGGCAGCAGACTTTCAGCTCTTCACTGAAGCTGCCTTTAGTAGGTCAAGTATTTTTTCATACTCTCTGAAAACATGAGCGTTCAGGAAGAGTATTAGCTGTAATATATCAGTCTTCTACCTAGATTTTGCATAATTATTTATGACTTGATTAAAAATGTCCTGGTATAGATCAAAATCCCACAAAAGTTGCAAAACCCTGAACTTTGCTGCAAAAATAATGCATTTGATAACTTTTGTGGGCTGCTTTCTTGAATGCAGAACTTGGGTGTATTGCTGGTGGCTCTCTGTCCCTGCTACAAGAGCTGTGCAAAACCACCACTTGCCTCTTCAGGAAAGAGTTTTGGGGTTGGAATTGTAATTTCATTTCATTAAATCCTGCTCATAGTCTGGCACTTGGCTACTGGTAGAAATATGCATTGAGGAAGCATTTACAGATACTTGAAAAGAATAAGAAAGGAAATTACTTTTCGTATTATTGAGAAATATTTTTGCATATTTTTTTTTCCTCAGTCCTTGTGTATTACTTGAAATTTGCAGGGTTTTATCTTCACTCAGAGACATTTCTGCAGGTAAACGTGGGTTTTGAGATTAAACTCATTCCTTTATTTTCGCTAGTCATGCAGAGTGCTGCTTGGAAATGCTTTGCTGGGTGGAAATAAAATGTGAAATGCAAACAAATAGCAACTAACATCAAGCACCATCTTTTTTGCCACACATTATCCTTCCACTAGTCTCTGTTTGCTTGGCAGGAACCAGTTTATTTGATCTCATGGTTCCTACAGACTTTGACAGGAAGTGCTGCATGGTTTTGTGGAGGACAGGAGCTTCTCAAATCTTACCTGATGCAAACAGTGAGGATTTAGCAAGTGCTGCAAAATAGTCTTCATGTATCTCAAACTAGTCACTGAAACGAAAGGCACTGAGGTGTTTCTCAGAGGTCCGGCCGTGCGCCATCCACATCATGGGGGAACGCATAGCAGGGCTGGGTGCTGCTTGGTGTGTGGTCCATGGTCATACACAGCCTGGCACCGGTGTTTCAGAAAGAAGTCTTCTCATTCATGATTTGTGCTCTGAAATAAGGACTGTGTCCAACCTCCCCCAAAGCCATTTCCACTGACTTTCACTGGGTGATGAATAACCCCAATTAATGGACCCAATGTTCAGAATTTCTGAGCATCAGTGACTCCCATGACTCTGGTGAGCCAGTCCCTGTCTCTTTGCCCTCCATTTGGGAATAACCAGGTTTTTTAAGCCAGGAAACCCCACGCCAAAATCTTCATATGACATGTGGCATCTTCCCTCCATGTAGCTATGAGCTAAACTCAGCTTTTCCTTCCAGCTCTTCCAGGGCCTGGGCTCAGCCCTCTTTCTCACTCCAGGTAGCTCTCAAGTAATGCTTCAACCATGCTCCGGAACTCCTGACATGGAGGTTCAGGTACCTACAACTACAGCAAGGCTGTCATAGCTCTTCTTATTCCTTTATGTCTCTTAAATAAACCTGGTGCGGCTCAGCTGATGGATCTGTGATGTGATGACACTGGCAAAAGGGTGGCCTCTGCCTATGGAGCTGCTCTGGCACTGCCTCGCCTGCGTCAGCCCCAGGGAGAGAGCTGGGGGCTCAGGTGCTGAAATGGTGGGAGCTGTGTGGCAGACAACAACAGAGCCCAGGTATTTACCTAAAGGAAATTTTTCTTCTGGTGTGTTAAAATTGTTGGGAGATATTTGCATCACAAGACCATCTTTGAATGTTGGTCAACACTGTGTCCCAGTATTTAAATGGTTAAACTCTGTTTCTTTCCAAGTTGGGTTTTTTTTGTTTTTCATAAAAAAGGACAATTGTGGAATTTTTAATTGCTTTATTTTTACTTGAAAATGCTATCAGAACTGTGACTAGTTTTGCCTGCTGAAAATGGCCCATTAGAAAGGTCATTTCCTTCAGCAAAACACCCTCATCCAAGCACTTTTTAACAGGCAAATATGATTTTCTATTCCCAGTTTCACCCTCCATCCACTGCAGGCCTGGGCTGCTCCGAGGAGGCTTCTGAGCTGTGGACCAGGAATGTGTTTTTGACAGGGTGACATGAAGATCTGACAGATCCATGTCAAAAAATATTGGGAGTGGGACATCCACTGCCCCTTGCCGGGCTGCCATGGGGAAACCCAGGCTCCACATTAGTTCCCTCCTAGACCCTCTCCACGGATGTCCTTTCTGGGAGGCAAACCCAGGTCTTATCTCAAATGAGTATCATGATATCCTGGTACCAGCACCAATTTTATTAACTCCCTTTATTTTTTTCACCATTTATTTTCTCCCCCACTGAGGTATTAAACTCCGCAGGGAGTTTAATCTCATCAGGAGCAGGAATTGGTCCCAAGACCCTCTTTCATACAGCAAAAATAACCTCATTGGTGCAGCACAGTCTGCAGGCTGAGATGGCCACCGGTCTGCAGGACTTGGGGACGGCAGGAGTCCCTGCTCCTGCACAAAGCGCCTCTTTGGCCCACCCTTGGCCCCGACACGTTCTCACGTGGAAAGCCCCGGACCCTAAGTCAGCACAACACTAGCATCAGCCACCCAAGTCAACCTCTGGATTTCAATGGGTTTACTCTCGTGCTTAGATTTGGGCGTATCTTGCTGAATGGAAGACTTTGCTCAGAGCAAGCGGGGTTCAAAACCATTCTGTGGCACACAGCTACCTTTTAAATGTTCATAGGATTCATTAAGGGTTTAAATCCTAATACCTTACTTGTCTATAAATTATCTAGATAAACACATAATAAATCATTATATACACATATATACCCAGAGTGGGAGCATACTGTGATTAGGAGCTTTGAATACAGCAAATACATATAGACTAAAAATACTGTAAAAATAAAAAAGCCTTTTTTTTGAAAGCTATAGCTAACAAAAATGTTGGATTTTTGGTTACCAGAAATGTTCTCTTAACCAGATGTTTTCAGTCTTTTCTTAACAGAGCCACTCGCAGATTGTTCCCTGAATTATTTCATGTTTAGAAATGGTGTCTTGTTAAAAGAGAGAGGGAGACGGAGGGAGAGAGTCGCACAAACTGCCATTATCATGCAAATAGCCCCAGAGGAAAAAGGACAGTGAAAATGATAGCACTGATCTAATTATCTGCAGGCCAATATAGCTAAGTCACTGAAAGAGGCCCACAGAAAAGGCTGCCACAGAAACACAAAAAACAGCCAGAAAACAATAAGGAACTTAGCAACAGTATAAAACCGGACTTCTTTCTGTGCACAAAGAGTAGTTTTATGAGCATTTTTCTTGCTTTCAGTTTGCAGAAAAGGTTAGAGCACATTTTAAATTCTATGCCAGGATTTTTCCCCCCCCTCAGCCCCTAAAGATCCTTTGGCACGCCGTCATATCACTGCGCGCCCAGTGATGGGAATGCAACCGCTCCTGCTTAGCGTGCCCGAACCGCCATGCGTGTTGGGGGCTGCTGAGTTCGCGCGAGGTGGATTTTGGTAGCGCCCTTCTCAGGGGCTTGGATTTTGACCAAGACATTCAGGCTTTGTCCTTTTTGTGTGTTAACGCTCTCATCTTCCTTTTGGTGCTCCCAGGGGGTTCCCAGCTGGAGGATGGAGGGTTTGTACGCTGCACACCCTCCCTTGGGTGACCCGTGCGAGGGTCTCGGTGCTACCTCCGTGGGGAACCGCAGGAGGAGCCCTGGCATTGCAGCCTGCACCCGGGCACAGCCATCCCCGCAGCAGTAATTCACCTCAGTAAGGACCTCAGTAAGGGCCATGAGATGCTCCCCACCAGATTGCCAAATGCGGACACTGACAAGCAATTAAAAAAGACCCAGAAGCCACTGATCATGGCTGTCGAAGAGGACCCCACATAAGCATCTTACCCACAGCTCCTCTTCTGTGGACGTGGTGCTTAGGGACATGGTTTAGTGGTGGACTTGATAGTGTTAGGTTAACGGTTGGGCTCGATGATCTTAAGGGTCTTTTCCAACCTAAATGATTCTGTGATTCTTGGTGGAGAGAAACGGGCAGCTCCAGAGTAACTTTTCTGCCCTATTTTAGTGATCCTGCCTTGCGATTGCCTGTTTTCCCCCTGACCTTGAAGGGAGCTCCCATGATCAACCTAATCAAAGTAATCCCACCCAGATCTTAAAAGCTCAGGGCACCTGCCAACTCGGCCCAACTTAAGGAGCTACAGGTGTCAAGCCAGTGCAGGACAGTTGCCCAAAATGTCCTGAAAACGCTTTTTAGCCACTCAGAGGTCACCACACTCTTTTTGAGGGGAAAAACTCCCAGCCAGTAACTGTTTCTGTTCTTTACAGGTTTAGACCAGACTGGGGCCAGAGTTGGAAAGACAAAATGCAGAGCATCTCTCTACAAATTCTCCAAGTCACCTAATCCCACCTATTAAGCTTAATAAGATCTGACAATGTCCGTAATTACCCTCATGTCACGAATGTATGGACACTACAACAAGTAGTTGCCAGATGTGGTAAGCCTTGGCTGGACGCTCTAGGAAAATTAAGGTGAGGAAGGGCAATATCTTCTCTGGGGTAGGGCTTTGAATTATTTCTTTTGGGCCTATGGAGGGGACTTTTACGAAGGATCTGAATGGGAATATGGAGAACTCATTCAACTTGGGTGGGGAGAGTCATCAATATAGGCAAAATTCAATCTTCTGGTGGCAGCACAAGGAGGAAGAAGAGAAACCACGGGGAAACCCTGAGGGATGAGGGGATTCAGGCTACATCCTCAGACACAGACAGGGTGAGCACTTTTGCCAATGACTCGAGCCAGTTCTGAGCCTGGCACCCCTCACAAACAGCCAGACATGCAAGATACGAAAATACAAACTTTGTGCACTCAATTTTGCCCAGAGGCAGTTTATTTAGACCTGCTTGGAGGAAGTCTGGTGATTTGTTTGCAAGGGACCATCTTTAAGCCATCCCTCTGCAGTCTGGGGCCTTCAGCTCTGATCTTCAGGTGAGGACCACTAGGTCTGGGCCGCTGCACAGTGAACACATGGCCCAGGTGCACTGTTTAAAGGTGGATTTTCATTAGAAGCATGGTATGGGTTCATGGGATGGTATGGGCTTCATGGAGGAAGAATCAGAAGGAGAAAGAGGGCAGAAACACTCAAAGAAAAGAACAACAGACTTTTGGAAGGGATGGGCAGATCCACTTGAAGAATTAAGTTCTTGAGAAAGAGATGTTAACTCTCAAGTGCTTAAAAAATTCATTGTGGATAAAGGTTCCTCTGTCTAGCCAGCAAGTGCTTCTTGCCCTCCTGCCCAGTCTGTGTCCTAAGAGGATAAACGGGGGATTCATAGTGCACATGACTTGAGTGGAGATCTCTGGAAACACGGGTCAGTAAAGGGTATTGGTCTGGGCAGCAGAGCCCTGTTTGATTAGAAATTTGCTAACGAGCCACAGGCAGACCTGTGTGCATCTGCCCTGGTCCTTCCTTCTTCTCTTGTCTCAGCCGCAGCTTCCACCACCATCCGGAGCCAGCATCATGTGCAGCCAGCCCCATGGTGAAGAGCCTGAGGAGATGCTCAAAGTTAAACCTCTCCTTTTTCAATCTTGCCAGGTTCACCTGAACCCTGATCAATTCCCCAGTGCCCTTCACTGCATTACCAAACAGCTTTACCAGCTGCTTTACCAAAAGCTGTACCAGCTTTTCCTACCTAGCAGGCCTCTTGAAAATAGAGCAGAGAAAGAAAGAGCAGAAGTCAAGTTGGCATGAAGAGTGTGGCAGGTAGCTCTTCCTCCAGCGTGGCCATCCAACTGCACAAAGTCTTTCTATATTTGAAGATGCAACACATAACAGCAAAAGAAATAAATCAGATGAAGGAAACTACCACAAATACTAAGATGGAGAAATAAAAAGCACTCAGCCCCTCCATCCAGCTCTCTGGAGCACTCATTGCATCTTATTTTGACTTTATGAAGTGTCCCCAAAACTCATCGATTTCCTAGGAGAGCTTTGTTAGCATTTATATTATTGGCAGGGCAGCAGGGGCTGTCCTTTCTGTGAATAGGTGGTTAAGGTTGGAAAACAGATTTTGGTAGCAAAATTGGCTGTGTCAGATAAATGTTAGTCATGGTGATTATCTGCCAGGGAATGCGAACAGGCTACAAAGCGATAAGAGGAGCTGCTGGCACCAGAGATCCTATTTAAATTTGTTCCATGTACGTGGAATTTAATTTATGCAGGCTTTACAAACAACATCTGATTGCTGTGTCAGATGGTCCGGCAGCAGATCAGCAGCCGCCAAACTTGCACCCGGTCAAACTCACCTCCTCATTTGCTGTACTGGAGAGAGATGGAAGGGATTTGAGCCTTCTTCCTCACAACTCTGTGCATTTTTTAGGTCTGCCACGTAGCAAGTCTCTCCCCATTTGATCTCTTTTGTGACAGTGTCTACCCAATACGCATTCTTCCCTCTCTGGTTTTTTTTTTTCTTTACTTGCTACTTCCCAGGCCACTCTGTTGGAAGAAATGACATCATCAGAGAAATATCTGACATTTCAGCTGATCTAAATTCAAAATACACTGAGTATTGAATAATGTGGCACAGCACACAAAGACCACTGACAGTCACAGGCCATAGCAGATACCTCAGGGAGGAACTAGATCAAGTGCTACTTTGATTAACAAGGACCATGAAAACTAGACTTGGTTGTCGATATCTAAACCACACCCTTATCGTTTCAATATGTAATAGGTTTAATTCCTTTCTGTGTTTCCCAGATGCAAAATACACACCAGTAATCTGCTGGGATGGAGGCGTGGAGACAAGCCTCACAGTCTGATATCCACAGTCCGATATCCACAGTCCATGATTTGCCCCATGACATGAAGGGCCATGTAGAAAGGTCCAGCAATAACCCAAGGGGGTAACGCTTCCTTAGGACTCCTCTGGATTACGGGGAGAAGGGAGCTGAGACCAGAGGTGACTGTGAGGATGCCCTGGGCCAGGCACTATCAGCATGCCTGGAAGGGCTGCCCATCTAAGCACCCCAGCTCTTCCCATCACCAAGCAAAAATATGACCTTTTTTTAAGTGCCGGGGAAGGGAAGCCCTGAGTTCAGGTATCTGCTCCCGGTGCTGCTTTGGTATTTAACATGAAAGACCAAACTGCTGCCCCCTCTCACTTCCATCCTCCCCATCTCCTCTTCCATCAGCAAGGACTGATTACCTTGATCCTTGCATCCCCAAGACATTCCTTGATGTCCCCTTCAGTTGTGACAGAAACCCTCTGCCTTCAGGATGAGCCCCAAAGACAAGGGTGTTTTATCCATTGGGGTTTTAGCTGGAGATCAGATGTAATTCCCTGCCCAGAGGGACATTTCTTGTTCGGCCAAACCTTGAGGCTCACACCCCTAAAGGTGCCTAATCCCTACCAGTTTCTGGTGGGACTCAGGGAATATTGCCTAAATTCAGAGATGAGCTGTGATGGCAACTATCCAGGGCTGTAAGACTTAAAGGAGAATATGTCACACTCGGTCAGGTACAACCCCTTCCAACTAAAGTAAATCAAAAAGAAGAAATAAATTTAAAAAAAACATTAACCCCCCCAAATACTTTAGGAAATTTGTACAGTTTTATCCACATTTTCCAGTTTTTCTATTTGCCACACACAGTATTATACTTTTGCTTTTGAAAAAGAGAGAGAAAAAGAGAGAAAAATTAAGAAGTAGAAAATAGTAAAACAAACAATTTTTTATCTTGCCAGGGAAACAGCCTTCCCATTTAAAAAAAAAAAAAAAAGTCAGATTTTTTTATTTTGAGAATAACACTTGGTAAAAGCAATCTGATTTAGAAATCTCAGCCAGCTCTTGGTAACAAGCTGCCCTAAGAGCAACACTGTATTCCTGCATCCATCACCACGGCAGTCACACAGGCACATCACTCACGCTGCCCTTCTTCCTCCCTGACATGCGGCTCCGCATAACATCACTGCAAACGTAGCTCGTCGTCTCCCACTGCTACCTCCCTCCGCTGGCCACCGCTTTCCCCGGCGTTGGCCAGGGACATCCTTGGCTGCGTGCTCTGTCCATGGGTGTGCATGGGTGTGCATGTGCACGTGTGTGCACGTGCAAATTCCCATGCTAAGCAAGGGGCTGCTGTAGTTTGACTTTCAAGAAAAGATGTGCACACCTCATAACTTACTGCTGTCACCATCCTCTTATTTTTTTCCAATGCAAAAACTCGCCCAAAAGCAGCTGTGTAAAGACGTAATCAGCTGATTACTTGTAACTGGAATAACCTGGAAGGAGAAAGGCTGCAGGACTGGTAATGTGGGATCCTTACCCACCTTGAGGACACAGCCGACTTAGGGGGCCCAAAGCTGCCAGCACATTTCCGGGAGCCAATTGTTTCCCGACCGGGGTTACCCAAGGGTAAGAGCACGGTGGTCACTGTGCTAAAATCCTATTCTTCATTCCGGATTTGAGCCTAGCGTGACCACAACGGGGACAGAGAGACCCTGTGATGGCACCAAGCCATAGGTCCCAGCCCCAGAGCAGCCCTGTGCATGCATCAGCAAACCCAGCAGGACATCACTTATGTCACCCTCCCAAGCTCTCAGGGCTGTTTCTCCAGGACCCACTTACTGACTTGCCTCAACCCAAAACAACAACGTCAGTCATCATTCCTCTTCCCGGCTCGGTCACCCCCCAGAGTAAGGAAAAGCGTCGAATAATCCTCCTCCGTTCGGTGTGTGGTCTGGTTTTCCGTGTCGTCATGCAGACAGTACAGAGACGGGGGGTCAGGCGGGTCATCAGAATGCTAATAAGAAATCTGATTGATGAGCCGGTGCCTCGGGGATGAATGGGATACTTAATTAATGACTTCTGCTCTGTTTAAGAAAAAGTTTCCCTTAACTCCCATCCCTCTTTTTCTTAAAAAAAAAAAAAAAAGAAAAAAAAGAAAAAAAACCCCTCTATAATCCCAAGTTTTCCAAACAACATAAAGGGAACTTCAAAGACAGACATGGTCAGTTTTTATGTGTTGGGTTGGTTCAGTGATTCTTTCCTTTCTTTGTTTACAAGGGCAGCCAGGCTTGATTCCAAGGCTGAAAAATAAAAGGCCACATTGTTCAACCAGATTCTGGATTTTTACAAGAAATTTCCTCCTTCCCAGTAGGGCAATTAACTGCTTCATTTCTGGGTCCACGAGTACCAAACCACCCCGCCAGCCCTGTGAAACTCGGCAGCAGTCGGTTCCTGCCAAAACATGGCTCTGCTTCGGAAACAAGACGTGCTATGGAGATCCTATTGTCCCATTAAAAGCTAACCAGCAAGCCAGGACTGGGTTTTTTTTGCAGGGAAATAAAAGCCCATTGGGGGAAAATACCTGGTAGGCACTTAGCTTCGGAACATCAGACTGTGTATTCAGGGTGATTCGAATGGGATTTCGACCCAGCAATTAGCAATGGGAAAACAGCAACAGTTTCAAATGATCTCTTCCGGATTGATCTGGAAGGTTATTTCATGCTAAATGAATAGCAGCAGGAAAGAAGATGAAAGGGGGGGGGGGGGAAGGAAACCCACACAAATGAATTTTTTAACTCTGAGGTCTTTTTTTAGAAACCAGCTCAGCTGCAGCATTCAGGGCAGAACAAGCTGCTCAGTATCAGCACCGGGCAGATGGGAGATGGCGACAAAGCGATGTGGGTGACGAGATCAGGTCCCATGTGTCTGCCACCCAAATTCGGTCACTCCCAGCAGACAGCTCACACCACCTCATGGGCCCAAACACCTCAACACGCAGCCAGGCCCACGGGCTCAGCAGATTTGTGGGACCTCGAGCACCTTTGGTGGACCCAAGCGGGGAAGGCAGTGGCATCCCTTGGCCCCACATGGGCTTCGCCAGCCCTTCGCTTGGGTTTAAGGACATCCTAAATGCTAAGCCCATTGCAAGAACATATCAGTAAGCGGGAGCTGCTCACGCACTCAAGTGTATATTTAAGTGCTGGGTTGATCTGAAACTCATGGGAGGAAGAGATTGATCCTGGCTGAGCCAGCAGCTGTGCCTGGCAGCGATGCTCAGCCCAGGCTCGCAGGATCTGCAGGCTGCCTTTTGCTGGATTGCTGGAGCTGAATTTTGATGTTGATGTCTCATTTTTACCTTCTCCTTGCAGTAATCCTGTGTGCATTTGACATACATAACCTGCAGATCTGTTCAGCTGTAGCTTTAAATACAATTAAAAATCGTTTCTTTTAAAAAAGTCAAGAGACCCTGAGGGCACAGCGAGTCTGCATCAGTCTGAAATTTGGGCACGGAAGAAAATGTGCCAACTCCAGAAGAAGAGATGGCAGGCATGGCTTTAACCCAGCAGCCCAGTCTACTGACTATTTGTACTTTTTTAAAAATAGTGCATGAATTTTCTACGTGAGTAGACACCTGCTCTGGCTTAAGGGTTTAGAGCACCAGTTACTCTCACCAGCCTGGCTGGCTAAAATCCCAACTTGTTCAAATCCCACTCATGGGGGATTTAGGAGTCCCTCATTTAGGTGTTTTATTACCTAAAAAGCACTGACCTATTTAAAGTGATGGGAAAGTTCAGAGTCACCTTCCTCCCTCTGATCTGGACTCCCTGCAGCCATGATCTTCTACCTGATGTTATCCAAGAGGTGAACCCTGCGGCAGCAAAGCAGGAACATAAAGTGTCCAAATGTTCTCATCTGGGACCTCAGTGGCCCACCCACCCATTATTTTAGGGAATTTGAGTGAGTCCTGGTTTATTTTTAGCCCTTCAGCTCTTTCTGCTCAAGGGGTTAATAAACAAACAGGCTTTAAACAAGTCGGGCAACAGGAGGAGGACGGCAGAGGTGTGGGAATGGAGCAGGTCTCTGACCCTCCTGGGAACCTCGCTTTGGACACACTGGCTAAAGGAAAGGGAGGAAAAGAAACAAGTGAGAAAAGACCCGCCAAGTGATGCTGGGCAGCCAGGAAAAAAACCCAAACCAACATTTACCGCCCGGAGCTGATTTGCATTTGTATTGGGCACTTGGGGAATACGGATAAAACACTCTTTATTTTTCAGGGGAATTCAGGGAATATCAGCAGCAACATCCGTGCATAAGCACAGAAAGAAAAATAGAAGTATTTTGGTGATCCTGTTCTTAGGCAGCAGCAGTGATAACATCAGAATAATGCATCTCTCACCCCTTTTTCATGGGTCCCACCAAGAAAAGCAGCACAGGCACAAAATTACAGTTACTTCTGGAGGTGGCACGTGTGCGAGAAGTCAAGGAGGGAGGTTAGATGGGGCTGGATGTCACTAGCAATTTATTGCTAAACTGTGAACAAGAGGAAGGGCCCGGAGTCTAAAACTAGCATCAGAGCCCTCCGTACCTCCTGGTGCCAATGCCCGTGGTGCTCTGTGGCCCTCCTGTCTGCCTGCTGGGCACTGGTAGTGTAAAAGCAAAGCAAAACCGAAAATTGAAAAAGAGCACTAGCCAAACATTGAAAAGGGCCATGGAAAGACGAGTCATTTGAGGCCACTGAAACATTTTCTATGGCCGAGCTTCTTCTCAAACCTCAGGCTGTGGCTGCTCACTGTGGGTGTAGGACACACTCATCGATCCGAGATCTCCCCGGTTCCCAGCTGGAGATCCCATCTGCATGTGTTTCATAGAACCATAGAACGGTTTGGGTCAGAAGGGACCTTTAAAGATCATCTAGTCCAACCCCCCTGCCATGGGCAGGGACATCTTTCACTAGATGAGGTTGCTCAAAACCCTCTCCAACGTGACCTTGAACACTTCCAATGATGGGGTATCCGTCCAGTTTCAGGACTGTCTATCCCTGTATCCCCTAAATACATTAATGCCTTCCTGCTGGACTTCTGGGGGTCTCTGCTATGGCAGCTTTGTAGGTTCAGGGGCACCTCTCCTGGGCGGATGGACATCTACCAGCTGCCGGACCTCTGCTCTAATTCCAATTTAGCTAACCAGCCATCTGAATTCTACCTAAGCTGTGAAAAAGCAGTGAATTGGCCAAAGTTGTGACAGATGGGAAAGGGGAACCACCCTGCATGCTTAGTTTTCTGATAGGAAATGTGAAGACCAGTCGCAGGCATTGCTCTGCTCTGTCTCCACTGAGGAGGTGACAGCCTTCCAGACTGTGCTCTGGCAGCCCTCGATCCAGTAACACAGTTATAATTTGTTCAACACTGGAGCCAGCGAGTCTTGCCATAAGTGCTTTGCTGGATCATGGACCCAGACAGCTCTGCAGTTACACCCATGTTCACTTCTCACATGCCAGGCACTCCCAGTGGAGGTTTAACTGGTCCACCAGTGCGCTGGTCCTGGGCATTGCCTACCACTGGGCAGCTCCACATGGCCAGCTTCTTTTTGCTGCACAATTTTGTGGAGATTTACTCATTTTGCACTTTTAAGGACCAAAGAGAACCACTGAGTTCACCTCATGCCCCAAGTCAAAGTGTTGATGCTACTGCTCCTGTAACAACCTCAGCCTGTGGCCAGACCGATGCTACAGGAGGGCTCCATGCAGAGCCGGGCAGCCCAGACAGAGCAGTCACTTCCCGGTCGCTGGTGGTGACCTATCTCCCATACACATGGTGGATCAAATGAGGACATGGGTCTACCACCTCAGGTAGTGCCTGAGGCAACAGCCTGACTCTATTACCACATTACGGTAACAGCTCTGAGGCAAAATCTCATCTGCTATAAACCAACATCTGCTATTTATTCCTGAGATAATGGCCAGGAAGCCTTCTCTGATCCTTTAAATGCCCTTGAGAAACATTTACCCCCATGTTTAAATAAACGATGTGATCCTCTGCATGAGGAAGGGTCAAAACCAGGGAGATTTTGCTTGTCTGTTTGTTAGCGGTGTGTACCAGGTCAAGGCAATGTAGTAAGTAGCCCTCCGGTGTCATTTCCCAGCTGAGAAACAACTCACAGCTTATGTCAGGCTTGATTCACTTCAGGCTTTGCCCACATAATTCCCTACTGCACTCTTGCAGCAACCTCAGGCCACATGGAGCTTCAGTTGGTTAAGGAAGGGTCACAAAACCCAAAGTGGTGATGTAAAATGGTTTAAAATTGCAGCTGTGGCAACACTACCCTGTCGACACTCGCATCCCCTGGCTCCCACGTGCCAGGGTCCGTACACACTGCAGATGTTGCCCTCTACACCCGCTCTCAGGTTTTAAATATGTCCTCTTTATCCAGCAAGTCTCCATTCACAAAAAGAAGTTTCCAAAGGGAATTTGCTGCCATTTCTAGATGTTTTGGAGGATGGGGGGGTGGGAGGAGAAGGGAGGGACTGAGATAGCAGAGGTCGAGCCCCTGGCTTACTCCGCTGATCAAATCCCGGGCTGTGGCATTACCTTCCTTTTCAGCTGACCCAGTTCGAGCGCTGTGACTGCCTATTCCCACGCCACGTCAAAGAGAAGGTTTACATTGTTCACTGGATATTAATTTAAATTATTCTGGGGTGCTTGGAAACCACCTCCCGCCCCGTTCAGTCTCCATGGGGACTATCGCAGAGGCTGGGAGATATCAATGGGCAGCCACTGACACACCGGTCTTCCTCCCCTTCTGCTGCAAACTGCCGTGAGCAATTTTCACTATCAGCATAAGGGGACACACTCATATTTTGCTGAACGACTTGCTAGGACAAGATAGATAGATTTTTTTGCTCATTAGGGAGCAGTACAATATCCTATTAATACCGGTTTCCATTTGTTGCTTAGGTTCACACGCTTGTGTCGTGGTTCTTTTCTTCACACCAACATCCTGCTGCTTGTTGATGGTATTAATAATACACCCAGCAGGAGGTTGTGCCCCCCGGGGTCTGGGCTGTCTGAATAATTATTGAATGACATTAGGGTTGTTCTGTAAATTACTTTGTGACCCAGGAATTCAGCAGGTTACCGCTATAACTCAGGCTCTCGCACTTGATTGCACTCACCTCCTGCTGCCCCAACATTTATTAGTCTAGTTTGCGTAGCAAGTACTGACTTCGTCTGTTGGGAGGAAAGGTGGGAGCCTCCGCGTGACCTGGGCGGGCCCGGCCTTTTTTAGTGGCCTCGTTCGTGGTGATTGAGAATGGGGGACTGGTCTTTGCAAGGAAATAACATCCTTCCCTTCCTCTTCCCACCCTCTCTGGCACATGGTGAAATGTTAAGGGGCAGCCGGTGAGCCCAGTTTGCATGGTTGGACACATCAGCAGGCTGCAAGCAGGAAGGAGAAGGTCATTCCTTTCTTTCTGAAGGAGGAACACTATTTTTTCCCCATGCTTGCTCACACATATATAAACATTTCATGGAGAGGGTACCACTGTTCTCCCCTTGGACCAACGGAATGGGGCTCCACATCACCAGAGCCTGCCTCAGCCAGGAAACTAAAGGCAGGCAGTGGATCTGTGGGATGCTTGGAGAAACACCAACAGGCATTAAAGACAACAAGGTGTTGAGTTGCTTCCTATCAAACTGATGCATGTGCAGGTGTGGAAACAGAGCTCTGGGAGCTCAGGGAAGCCCAGTGTTGGAAATAGTGACCCAATGGACTCTGCCTGCTATCACTCCTGAACTCCCCCCCCAGCATCTGCCCAGATGTGCTGGATAGCTTCCCTGGGAGTGGTGGGCAGCCCTGGAGCACCACTCAAGATTTTGGCAGTGATATGACATAAAAAGTTTTATAATTCATCCTGAAGAAAAAGAGTCAAGACCTCTCTCGTCTTACTCAGGTCCAAATTCCTCACTTTTGAAATGGTGATAAAATACCGGTAATATAATAACGGTGATCCAATGCATAGTTCTCTCAGACTCATTTGACCATATGAACCACCCTCCAAAAGAAGTCCTTTGCTGCTGACAAAGAGGTAGCCCGGGCAGCTTTTCTTCCCCCATCCCATTTTTTTGGACAGTGTTTAACTGTTAAAGCTGTTCCACAGTCCCTCGCAGCAATGACTGGGTTCTGTTTTCATTGCAGCACGGAGGCTGTGGTGACTGAATGTCACTTCTAAAGCTCATTCATATGACATCAGGCATCACAGCAAGGCACATCTAAAAGCCCTGCTGTACGTCAGGGCTCTGAGGGCAGAGCAGCGTGGGGCTTTCCTCCCTTGTCCTGGCAGCCGGTCAGATCTCAGCTGCAGAATCCATGGCAGAATTGATGTAGGGATGCAGACAGCAAGAAGGTGGTCAGGAATGATGTCATCCTTTCAATGCTGCAAATACTTTAGAGAACAAGTGCTTTCAAGACTACTCCAAGCATATCTTCTACACAAAGATAAAAAAATCCTGTTGTTCTCAGGTTTCAAGTTCTTCTTTGGCATTTCTTACTCTTGCACATGACACCAAGTTGGAGGGAAGAAGTTAATACACTCAGGGAAGGGTGGCCATTCAGACAGACATGCTCAAAGAAGGATACAACAAGAACCTCACGAAATTCAACAAGAGCAAGCACAAAGTCTTGCCCCTTTGGGGAGGAAGGTCTCATTGCAGTGGTGCAGCCCGGGCACTGACAGCCTGGGGAGCAGCTCTGCGGAAAAGGTCCTGGGGGTCCTGGTGGACATCAAGCTAGGCATGAGCCAGCTGTGTGTCCTGGCAGCGAAGAGACCAACAACCTCCTGGGCCATATGAACAGGAGATCCAGGGAAGGGATCATCCCCCTCTAGTTGGTTCTTGCTGACCACAAATCAAATGCTGCATCCAGTTTGGGGCCTCCCAGTGGGAGACTGATCATCTGGAACAACTTCAGGGGAGGACCACTGGGATGGTTGGGGCTGGAGCACTTGGCTGTGAGGAGATGATGGGGGAGCTGGACTTGTTCAGCCTGGAAAAGGAACGGCTTTGGGGGCACCTAACAGCAGTCCCCAGTGCCTATGGGTGTCAGCAAGAAGACAGAGCAGGGCTCTTCATGGTGGTGCATGGTGGGAGGATAAAAGACAGTGCACATAAACTGAAACAAGAGGTTCAGACTAGCTGTGAAACTTTTCCACCATGCGGACAGTCAAGCACGATGCCCAGAGAGGCTATGCAGGCTCCATCCTTGGAGGTTCTCAGGACCCAACTGGATATATTGCTGAGCATCCTGGTCTGACCCCATCGCTGACCCTGCTGTGAGTAGGAGGTTGAATCAAAGACCTCCTGAGGTCCCTTCAACCTAAATCATCCTACAATTACTGATCATACAGCATCCTGCTGGGGAGGTGCCAAGGCCTCATCTGTACAAATTGCTTTCCCCTCCTTCAGAAAATTCAGAGTCTGATACAATCTGGGACTGGTTTTTAGGTTGTGCACTAAATCTCTGAATACCGTCTCTCTCCACAACAGAGAACCCAACCCCAACTCCACGGCCAGGGTAGCCAGATGAGCGTGTAGGGCTATAGCTCAGTGCCTGTCTCTATGAAGAGGGTACACT
This sequence comes from Fregata magnificens, assembly GCA_013389945.1. Lineage (NCBI taxonomy): Eukaryota > Metazoa > Chordata > Aves > Suliformes > Fregatidae > Fregata > Fregata magnificens. The sequence goes on from WAAD01016389.1 coordinate 36,266, forward strand.
GATGTTGAGGTGCCTCTTTTCCCTGTGTTACTCTACTGGGTGGTGAGAGGAGACAGTACGTTTCACTCAAACTGGGAAAGGCAGCAGCTCAATATCCTTCTCCTCCTCATGTGCTGTTTTGAGGATGTTTGGATAACAAATTACAAAATTCAACCTGTTTGCCTTTGTTCTAAAGCTAAACCCACGTGCTGAAGAGTCCCAGAGCCACTACTTGCTTTGTTAAATACTTCGGCAAGGTGGGGGGTTCTACCTGTCTTGCTAAGTGTTGCGGACGATAGGATTTCCTAATGTTTCTAAGATCTGTGTATCCAGATGGACTTGGGGAAATCAAAGATTCACAAGCACAGACCTATGAACAGTGGAGGAGCTGAGCAGCGCCAGGCTGGTACCAGCCGAGGCCCAGCTATGGCTGCATCCCACAGCATCACCCCTTGATGCTGCCCTCCCTGTTCATGCACAGCCAAGCACGCCTGCTTAGCTGTCACTGTGCGATAACTTGTCAGCAGGTCCAAGCCTTTCCAAAGGGTTGATATGGAAAACGTGACCTTCGGAGAATGCCCCAAAGCCGTGGATCCACGTGGGAAGGGCTGCTCACCCAACACACAAAACCAGGCTAGGTCCTGTCATCCAAGCAACCACGAGCAGCTTCCCCACACGCTCAGAAAAGAGAAAGCATTTCTGTATTTCATGTTGCGGGGGATGTGGTTTTGCAGGAGGGCAAAAGGAGGACCCTCTATTCAGGTCGCAGTCAAAGGGAGCGGAGGGTGCTCAGCCGCCTGCCGGAATTGGCCCCGTATTGGTTACACCCCCAGCTATTTGAGGAAAAACTTGGCCTCTCAAAGCTCTCTGCCTCTCTCCTGCGCCTTTGTATTCTCCAGAAGGTGAAGCGTAAGGGTATAAAAAGCTGCAAACAAGTTCCTACCTCTGGAGACCAGGCATTTACTCTTAAGAAAGAAAGACCAATTGCTTCCCAGAGCATTGTCCACCCACATTAGAGAAAGGATTAAGCAGATACATTCAGCTATTCTAACAGATTTTCTTTAAACCTTGAATACGCCTCTCACACTCAGTAAGATAATCACATTAGTTTTGTCATTAAAAGATCCCTTTTATAGAAAGTACCTAAACCGCTTAAACCACCCAGAGAGGTCGCATACATTAGAAAACAACAAGACAAACGGAAGGGATTTGCTATTCCCGGTCTCAGTGTTTCGCTGCCCCTACTTTCTAAACTGGGGGATTGAACTAAAAGATTTTGCAAATCACCAGCGGAGGGGAAAGCCCCCAAGAGCTGGGCAGCAGCCACCCCTGCCCACCCCGAGGAGCCCTCGCTCCCCACCGAGGACTATGGAAAATACATTTTCCAGTATGGAGATGCACACTTTACATCCAAAGCACCCCAACAGCCAGCTGGCACCCAAATGTTCACATCTGGCACCCAAAACCCAACTGCGAGATAAGCAACGGCTGGCATAGTTTATTACTGCCTTGGAGAGCACAAATACGGGGTGCTCCACGCTAAAGGAGCATGTTCTCGCTCTTCGCTGCTCTGGGCATTTGCTGTTTCTGCATCATGCCCCAGGACCAGAGGGACCTCCAGCATGAGGCTGCAGAGGGGACAGAGCAGGTCCCCACCTCGTTGAGGCTCAGATTAGCAATACAATTAGCTGCTAGCAATATAACTAATGCTATAAAGCAATTTCTTCATTAGGCTTGTATTATTGAAAGGACAAAGAGAAGGAAACTGCCCTAAAGCACATGGATCAAATAGTTTCAGATTTGCTGGTGAAAATGAGTTGGACTGGGGGAAAAAAATGAAAGGCTGACTTGGGGCTTCAACACTCATGTCTCAGCCCCTGGAGGCAGCGCTGTGAAATCAAGGAATCAAAATAATATGGGAGAAAAAGTCTATTGATGTCAGTGGAAGCTGCAATCAGATGCCCAGCAGCTTTAAAATGATAAAATGGGGGGCGGAGGTAACAACAGAAGGGAAATTTTGAAAAACACTTAAGTATTGTGAATTTATCCCAGGTATCATCCTCAGTTCAGATCTTTTGCCATTGCTTCACTGCTCAGGTAAGACACGGTAACATATCCTGCACGGCCAAAACAGATCATTTCAGTTTCTTAACATGGACAGTCTTAGAGAAGCTGGATTTGTAAAGTAATTTTTCTAAGACCAAGGCTTTGGTTTAAAAACACACAAAAAGGCTAGATTATAAAAAATCTAGAGGCTACAGCAGTAACACCTAGTAATACACTGAACATCAACACCAATGACACTATCACAGCAAATGACAGAGGCAGAAGCGTAATGGGATTCAAACCAACCCCTCCAAATGATCATTTAGAAACTGCTCCTAGGGAGTAAAAATCACATACACAGTTTCAACTTCAGAAAGATTTCTATTTTAAGGAGCAGCAGCGTATTTCAGAAGGATGAGATGACCGTGTTACTCGCCCAGCTCTGCAAGGACCTATTTTATTGTTCCAACACAAGCACAAGTCTGTCTCTGCAGTGGTATTTTAGCACGGGTAATTCCTTCAAGGTGGTCAAGGCTGTGAGTCCAAGTATCATTGGGTCACAAGTCTGAGCAGTTTCAGACGTATTATTTTTAACTCAAACTGCCACAAAAATCTTTCTTTTTTTCCCTCTAAACAGATGGTTTTACAAACACACACACCCAGTTACAGCATAGCGATGATATTCTCCTGAATCAACAGGGGAGATCAAAAAATGTGAGCATGGAGTACACGACCTCCTTGGTTCTTTCAAACCCAAGTTTATGGGTTTCATAGCATCCTCCTGACTGCCAGAAAGACGCAAAGATTCCACCATTAGTCCTGGAAGGAGCTAAAATATCTGAGTGTCAACGTGCAAAGTCTTTAACATACAGAAAGCTCTTTAGGTCATTCATGATTCTTTCCCACTCCTTAGAGAATAGATTCACAACAGCTAAATACCCTTTTGAAGAGCAGAGGTAGAAAAAAAATAATCCCTTTACTGAAAGCATACTGACATTTGTCTGCAACATATTTCGTGGGCAGACAGTATGGGAGACAAAACTTGATTCTCACTTTGCATACACTTTTCCTGTGATTTAGAAACCATGTTCCAGGTTCCTGGAGGGGCTTTCCTTTCTCTAGTCTCCTTTGATGATGCAATATTTGATGATCTTCAAAGTTAAAATTACCTACAAACACAAAAGTTGCAGAAGCTATTTAGCTCCCCCTCAAGACTCCACAGCCTTAGCCCTGCCCTGTTAACTCTTTGGGCTACACAGCCCCGTTAAAACCTCCACTTGCCAGGTCAGGGAGTGTTATGGATCTACCCACACAGCCTTTCATAGAATCATAGAACCATTAAGGTTGGAA
>WAAD01016396.1:1215-61579 GCA_013389945.1 Fregata magnificens
TGCTGTATTACATGCAGATTTTCCTGGCTCACAGGAATAGCATTACATGGAGTATGCATCCTATATCAGCAAAAGAAATGCAGGCATGCAGAGATATAGCCAGGGTTTATAGGCTTATTAGAAGACATATAAACACTCCTCTCCTCCACCTCCTCTGTCCTTATTTCCTGCTGACATTCCCCCTGGCTGTGTCTTCCCTTCCTCACCCTTATGTACTTTCAACAGATTGGGGTGAGAAGGGTTGTTTTCATTTTAAATAACTTAAAATCAGCAGCACAGTCTTTGATCTATCACCACCCTGTATTGGCTGACCCTTGGATGCATTGAGAGTATTTGGGGGTAAACATAAGCTCAGTTCTGTAGCCTTGGCTCAGGAATTCAAATGCCAGGCAACAAAATTTCTTATAGTGAGGGGACGTGGATACAGCCCTCTTTCAAACAGGAAGGGCTGAGCAGCCAAAATTGTATCACATGACATAGGCATGCATGTTGAAATTTCCCCTATATTTGTTCAGGAACTTCTGTACCATGAATGAGGCAGAAAGATACAGGTGGGCAGGGAAGTTATTTAAAGGTCATTGAAGTGATTTTCTTGCACCTTTTTCCATTTTTGTAGGTCTCGTAGAGTCTGCAAAGCATATGCAACTGGCACCTTTGATAGCGCTGGATGGATAAACATATCACAAATGTACTGCAAGTGGCAAAGTTCTGGGCTTTATGCTTCTTTTGGCATTGAGTAGCTCCTCAAGTTCAAGCCACTTAATTAAAGACCAGTCAACAATGTGTCAATGCTGATGGAAGCAATGACACCATCTCAGGCTGTGGCATCCCTCTGTGATGTCAACTGCTGTCTGAACTTTTTTCTCCTCTTAATTTTTTTTTGGTAAATATCCCCATTGTGCACACTGACTCATGCTTTGTATTAATGAGAAATGTAAGGCTTTAAAAAAACAATTGCACTGTAGCCTCATTACTATGAAAAATCCATTACGTGGAAGTCATTTGTCAAAGCCAACTGTTTAGTTGCTGTAATTTACATATTTATCAAGTTTGATTGGAATGTAATGACTTTGACTTTCTTCATTTTTTTTAACCTTTCTAACCCTCTTTCCATGAAAAGGACATTTTTTTTTTCTTTGTGGGAAAGGGCAAAACACAATTCAATTTACATTCACTAATAAATATATGTATTAATGTTTCAAATAATGTCTATTTTTTAATGTTGGAAATGAGTTAAACTTCCATGGTTTTGCATGGAAATTGACGTGGGATCTTATCAATCCATAAAGTTTTTGTCTCTCCCAAGGGATCTGGCTGGCAAAGAACAGACAGCACAACACTCTGTAAATGAGATAATGAGTGTCAAGATACGCAGTTAATATTGGATCTCCATAATTCTTGTAGTTGAAGGATCAGACACGCATGGGTTTCCAGCATAATCACATGATTTATTATGGATGATTACTTTCATTTGCATCTGATGCTGGGAGGTTTGTGACAGAGCACCAACTAGAAGCATTATATTCCCTTGAATACAGGGCTGGAGACCCAGGAGGCTGCTGAGGACACTGATCCACACAAGCATCTTACACCCGAGTGAGCTGTTACAAGACAGACAGGCGGAGGTGACGAGAGCTTGCTGTAGCAGCTGATACTGGGAGTTGTTAAAGCTAAGCAATGTGGCACTGCTTGTTTGCAACTGTCCTCAAGTGAAGAAATCTCTTTCCCCTGCTATGGAAAAGGCTAGAAATTATGGTACAGTGGCTGCAAGAGTGACAGGTGAAGAGCAGAATGCCAGCTCTCATCTGAGCATTGAAACTTTCTCTATAAAAAGATCATAAGGACATGAGAATTGAGCAGATCTGTGCTGTGCCTGTGTGTAGGGGTTCATCTGAAGGGGTCAGTTAGTTCCTCTGGAATATTCTATGGCCTGACCAAAAGCTAAAACAATGCATACAAAATTGAGGCATTTTAAACAATATAAACACCAAGGGAAGAGGCAAGTAAGAAATAGATTGAAATTCAGCAAAAAAATTGCTGGCTGAATACCAAGAAAAATATCCTCAGGGCAAGACAATGGAATAGTTTTCCACAGAAATTGGGTGCTGGCCAGATAAGGATGGTCTAGATGAGCTAAAAGGTCCTTGCCAGATCAAATGTGAAAGGCAATACAGATATTTTAGTGGCTAACTTTGAGAGGCAGTGAATATCAAGCAGCAGGTGGCCAGCCACAAATACAACCTATGTGACAAAAAACGATCTGTTGCAGAAGTTGTGGCATCCAGTTTGTCAGCCCCTTTTCTGTCCTCTGCTGCTTCACAGCATCTCCCACTTGACATTCCTATCTTTGACGTGTCCCATCCTTTAAATAAATGATGACTGAGAGTGATCCCCTTGAGCTTCAACTTGGAGCGTGTTTTTATTAATTTATTTCTTGCTGTGCTAGATTTTTCCCCCTCCACTTTTAAAGGCTCCTTTGACTTTAATTAAAATTCTCCATAGGCTTATTGCCTTGAGAGAGTGAGTGTGCATGTGTGTATAAATTGGTTTTAACAGTTTCCTGACTAGATACGGTTTACAAAGCTCACACAGCCTTCCAGTGTGCATGTATGCAGACAACAAAATGTGTTTTCACATACACACCATGCTATATTGATTGACTGCACCTCTGAAATTTATTGCTAACTAATGATGGGACAAAAAGGACAATTAGGATTGGTAGACACTTGTGTGCATGTGATGTTAATGTGGTGCTTACAGAGATCTTAGAGAGGAATCATGTCTGTGAGAGGAACTGTTCTTGGTTTGATGTAAGGCAGGGGACAGATGCGGCAGGTTGGTTAGAGTGGGAGAAAGTTTTATGTGTCCAGGTAGAATTTAAACATCTTTGTGATAATTGTTTTTGCAACAGAGGAAAAAATGTCATAAGCAGCATCTGAATAAGAATGTCAGCTTACTTAATTCTTGGCCCTTAGTGAGGACAGAAAGTGCCCTACCTCTGGGCATGCATCTCACCATTTTCTTTTGAAGGAAAGGACAAGGGTGTCCAGGACTTTCTCCTGCCAGACTGCCGGATATGTGGTATAGGTCAAATATTCTTAGCACGCTTCTGTCTGAGGTCGTGTCTGTGACACTTGCTGATACTGGAGTCATAGTCAAAAGTGAGTGGTATACACACACCCAAGTAAAGCTGATATACGACTGTTAAGACTCCTCCGAAGCCACAGACTCCTGACATCACGTCCCTGTGATTAAAAACTGCAGAGAATCAATGAACAAAAGCAAGGGCCTGGCAGTGTGTCCAGGAGAGGTCACCCCACTTCTTTTTGAAAAAGGGGCACTTTCTACCCTATCTTTGCCATCCCCCTTACAATAAAAAGAATCTGTTTCTCATCCTGATTTGAAACCAATGTCTAACATTACAGTAAAGAAGGATTTGCTTCTGGCTGGTTTAGGGAGATGTGTGTGTGTTTCAGCCCTGAGGGTAGTCTGCATCCCCCATCTTGCTGAGGTATTTTGAAGTTTCAATTTGGTGTGTAAGAACCTCTACTGAGCATCTTAATTTTTGGTGCTGCATGTTCAGATCCGAATTCTGATTTCAGGCAAGCTGTGAATGTGAAGAGAAGCTATTCACTGGTGTCTTTTTCTTGTCTTGTGGGCTCAAGCCTCTCTCCAGAGAGAGTGTTGGTGCTTCCTGGAGAGGTCAGTGTCACATTCTGAGGAGCACTGCTCTTCATGAATCTCATTTCAGCAGGTTGCTTTTTATTGACCGCTAGCTCAGCTACCGAAGAACACACTGTCATAGTTCAGCAAAGGCCAAAACCCCTTGCAGAACACCTTGCACATCCTGCCTGGGATCACTGCTTTCAAGCCAGGTCTTGTACACTGAAAGCTTTATTCTGCTTAACCCTGTCAGTCCCTCTCCTTCCTCCCACAGAGGGTCCAATGCAGCAAAAAAATTAAAAAAATAATCATCTCCTGTGTCCTGTAATGGAGCATGGGGTGTCTCCACTTCTTTATAATTGTTGTTTTGGAAAGAATAAGAGAGAGAAGGGTTCGTGTTGTTCAAGTCAGTGTCTAAAAGGTGGAATACAGGAGACGAATCCAGTGACAGTGTTGGTTGTATGGCTTCACTGCTCCCCCAGGTTTGAACCTTTAGCCCAGCTGGCTGAAACCTTGGTTGCTTTTCACTTTTTTTCCCCCTCTCAAAATGACACCTGGCCCTACTTAGAACAAGGTACTTGAATAGGTATCTATCCAGCTTTGTCCACCATTTCATGCCTCTCCACCTTTTTCCACTTCTGCTCCTGTTGTGTTTTTTGCCTGTTTCTTAAGTAAAGAATATGAGGCATAGCCCTAGTGAGTAGAGATTTTCCAGTTACAGCTTCCCAGAAACATCTTTCCCGATTTCTGCATGTTGTCTTGCAGCTTGTTCCTTCCCTGTTATTTTATCCATTGGCTTTGAGAGGTTAGAGGTGCTGGGCTGGAGGATTCTGGAGCTGCATCTCATGGCAGCTATAGATGTCCTTTTCAGCACTGCCTTTCTTGGAAGGATCCATGATGAGTGCAAGGATGTGGCTCTGCGTCTCAGAGAAACGTGAAGATTTTAGAGTATAGCTGTACTGGGACTCTCAGTTCTGTTCTGAAGTGCACATGGTTTTGCTCAATTTTTATATGGTAAAATCTAAGCACTGAAGTTAATCACACGCAAATTGACAGCAAGACTGGAAAGAACAGAGCAAAGGTGTCCTGGCTGCTCCTGTAGCTGCTGGACTACTCTGTGAGTAGTTGGTAATTCCCTCTTTGCTATCTTGGCTGAAATTCTGACATAAATTATTCTCTTATCTTTCAGCCCATGCATACTTGTAGCAAGCAAACATAGCCTTAGCCCTCTCCACTGGAAAGAGCTGATAGAGAGTTGCTTTATAACAGGCCCTAGCAATATCTTTTGAATCCCTGGATTTTAAAGACAAACCGAAAAGATACCCATGTAACTGTAGCATTGCAGGTAGAAATGTCTTGCATCTGAATATTTTATTCCTATCCCTTTGTATAAAGTGAAGGCTACTGCGATGGTGAGCATTTCTAGAGGGATGATAGCTGTGAAAAGAGAGAACAAGATAGGTACCAGCTAGTATCAATTCCTTCCCTAAAGATGAGGCCCACTTCCTTTGTGGCTGCAGGCAGCTCCTTAGTGTTTCTACCTTATCTTCACTGATGTGGGGTTGTGGAGCTCAGCTAAGAGAACTCCGTGGAATGGCTGAAGATCTTTATTACTGTCACTGGTGGTAACTGGGGAAGTGCTGCTAAATACATAAGCTACTGCGTTTCTACCTGGTGTAAAATTTTGAGCGAGATAAATAGGGTGTGTTACGGTTTATTCAGTTTGTAGTTTAATATCAACCATTGCATGAAAAGAAAAAAAGAGATGAGTACTGTAGATCAGAGTTCATGTATTCAAATACAGATGGGTGAGTTCTGACTCTATGAAATTTGAGGAAATAGCATTGAAAGACACTCAAGTAAAATGAAGACTTCTAGCAAACTGTGTCTAGAATGTTTTTGGCTTGGTGGTTTTTTTTTTTCTTTTCCCTGCAGGTAAACTTTACTTTCTTGTTCTATATCATCTGAAGGACACATGCATTTTCTGGGATTTTGGGAATGATTTCTGGGGTTCTGGGATTAGACATCAAATTTAACAAGATGATATATAGCTTTGAGGAGACACATTTGATGTACCACTTAGCCTTCCCATAATTTACTGCCTGCCTCTGGTCTCTGGAGGGCAAGGGGTTTATCTACACTCCAACCTGACTTTATAAATAGCAAAGCAGGAGAGGGAAAAAGAAAGCAAGCTGGGGACCTGCCTGCTAAACTGTTATCATATGACGGTGATGCAGGTAGGTGACATTAAATGCTACTGTCTGCATCCCTAATTGTGAGTTGTCATCACCTTGGCCATTTGAGGATGATAATGTGCTGTTCATATTCCAGATTTCTATTCTTATTCATAGGACTCTATGTTCCAACGTTCAAAAGCGCATGTATAATTTAAAAACAAAACCTCAGGTTTTTTTGGGAGTGGTTTTTTAGTGGAGACGAGGAGGGAGGAAAGACGTGAGTGTACCTTGACTGGTTTTGCAAGCAGTTAATTTTCCTGCCTCAGAAGTGTAGCAAGCTGCCAGTATCAGAAAGCCCAAATGGAAAAATGGTTGCTTCCAAGATACAATGAAGATTAAAAACAAACAAGTGGGGCTGGGAGGTAAGGGGGATCTTGCTCTATAGTCGTTTGCCATTTCTGATTTTGCAAATACCTCTGCAGTGTCATTTGATCTATGCTTCAGCATAATTTTACCAGGAGATATTTCTGGCCTTTTGCTTTACAGTCAGATCCCTTTGCTGGGCTATTAGGTTGAAAATGCAGTCAAGTATCAACATCGAAACTGTTTATGTAACCTCCCACTGCATGGAACCCCTCCAAAATACCCTGCAATTGAGGGAGGGAAGGGAAAGGAGGGGATGAAAAACAAGAGCTGGATAGAAATAGTGCCTGCTCTGGGATTTAAATAGGTCAACTCATTTCAATAAATAGAAGTTAGACTGTTGATATATGCCCATCTACTTAAACTGTCATTAAAGTTCACTTAGCTGCATTCCAGCAGAGATTGTTGGCTGCTAAAGAGACACGAAAGGCATTGTTACAGGGGACTTAAAGAGGGAAGAGGACGGAGGAACAAAGAAATAGCCAGGCAAGGAGATCATACAGGTATTACACTTCCAGATTCCTGGTGGCACTGACAAGTGTTGATAACTCTTTCAGCATCTACCTTCAGAACACCGAGTCCCACTTTCCTACCCTGCCCGTGTTTGTCCCTATAGGATGCTTGCATATGGCATAAGTCTAAATGTTCCTTTTTTCCCTTTTCTGCTGGCATATATTTAATTTCCTCTGAACAAGAGCAAACTCAAATCCCAGGGCCTCTGAATAAGGGGGAGCTATGGAGGGGGAATACAATGAATGTCTTAATCCTGTGTCACCCTGTCTTTGAGACACTGTGCTACATTAAATTGATTTTGCAAATGAAAGCTAAAAGCTAAGCAAAAGCCACCAATCTATTTTGCCTAAAGATGATTTTAGTGCTCTTTATGTTCCCCTAAATGACAAACCAATTTGTTACCTGCCTACATAAACATTTGCCTATATTAGCACCAGAAATGTTTTATTTTTATTAGCCCAAACTTTATCTTTTTATGAAGACACAGGGGCCCAATAAAATTAGTGTGCAAATATAATACCCAATTTGCATTTTTCCATGGTCAGCAGAAAAGCTGAGCAAAATCAATTTGATATTAGGTCAGCATATACATCAATAAAGCACACGCACACAGAGGACCATTGTAATGGTCCCTGTAATTTCTGTGCTGCCAGAGTAAAGAGATTAAATAATATTAAATGCTCCAAAATAGCTTTGCTTTTAAGAGGAATGTAAAAAGAAAGAGAGACTTTGGCATAAAATGGGCAATAAAGGATAATAGTTGCACAATCTCCAACTTTAAAACATTGTGACGATCTCAGAGGCAGGCTTCCTGCTAAACGGCCCCAATTCAGCAAAGCTCTTATGCCAACACTTACGTTTAAGCGCATTTTTAAACACAATAGAAGTCCGTCAAACAAATCACATGTTTAAGCACCTGACAGAGTCAGGGCCAGAACCTGAATGACAGTCCAGAACTTGAGAGGTTTGGATCCAGTTTTGAGCATTACATGCAGGACCATTGTTGGGTAGAAGGTCCATGCACAAGTGAGGCTTTGCTAAACAAAAACCCTCTGCGCTCCAGATGGGACTACCTAAACACAGTGGTAGGTGAGGTGAGTCAATGAGCAATGAAGGCACCTTGCAGCAGTGCTCCCCCTGCACAGACCCGACGTCCCATGGATTCTGCATAGGAGCCAAGGTGCTGCTGCCTCCCTTTCCACATAAAAGTACATAGGAATAGGGGTCTGACTTTCAAAAACTGTCGTCGCGTCTTTGCTCATCTCTCTGCGGTATAAATGGCATCATTTTTAGCTTCTGTGCCACTTAGTTTCTTTGTACTGCTCAAGTCAACTATAAGAAGGCAAGAAAGAAAAGCTTGTGTTTATTTGACCTCACCAAGTCCAGTGGGATTTGGTAGTGACCAAAAATGGTGTTCTTTTGCACTGTGTTGCTGAGATGTTGCACTCTTACCTAAAATGACATTTGTGACCAGAAGTAACAAAAATAAATGGAATTGGGTGCTAATCGGGTCTCTTAGGAAAAGCCAGAGTACCGTAAATGCTGCCTGGATTTGATTTGCTAGAGCAGGTTAATGTGGTAGAGACTAGGCAGTCAGGACAGCAACGACATCAGTGTTCACTCTCAACGCAGATGTTACAGTTCTGTTGGACACAGACAAGCCGAGACAGCACAGTGAAGTGTAATGCAATAGAGGTCTTTTGATTTCCTCCATGGAGTCTTTAACTCACAGGGTTTTGAATATAAAATGCTGGCAACAGCCCACCTCATACTGCAAAGTACCTGAGAAAGGAAGACAATATGGAATTTATTTGCAATGGATACACATATTTCATGAAAATATATGTGGGTATTTAAATCAAATTATTTTTGGGGGCATATGTTTTTAGAGTGATGGATTTCCATTTCTTCTGATTAGAGCCTTCTGGTCTTCTGCAGATGGGGTGAAATGTGGGAGGGGAGAAAGGCAAGCTTTTCCTAGTACCTTGTCCCAACTTCGAAGTCCTCTGCAAAGGAGTGGAATTCACTTCCAAGTTCTCCTGATGGGTGCCCTTTAAAGGCTTTCTGAAGTAGACTTCTAGGGTCAGACTTGCTCTTCCTTTGTACTCCGTCAGCCTTTGTACTAATTTGTGAACTTGCATCATTACCATAGCATGGCTACAATACTTAAAGAAACCACAAATCTGTAATCTCTTTGCAGTCTGTTTCTGGTCTGACGTGGTAGCAGGGAAGATCCTGGATGTTGAGCAAAGTTCTACCTCAGTTCTGTTACAGCACTTCATTTTGGTAGTGCAAATGGGATTCCATAAAATTTAATATTGCTGCATGAAATTTCTAGACACTTATTATTAAGCTACTACATACAAATACTGTCGTTTTCATGTTTTTGTAGCAGCATAAAAATGAAAATCGAATGATAATGAATGGGTAACGGGGTTGTGGTCAGTCTGAAACAGTTCCTCTCTGCGGCTCCTTCGTCCTCACACTTTCCCCTGCTCCAGCCTGGGCCCTTCCTGTGGTCCTTCAGGAGAAGCTGGTCCGGCACAGGCTCCTCCGTAGGCTGCAGCGTGGGTGTTTGCTCCAGCCTGGTCTCTCCACGGGGCTGCAGGGGAGCCTCTGCCCCAGCAGCTGGAGTGCTCCCTCCCCTCCTCCTCGGTCCCTGGTGCTCACAACACTGTTTCTCACTTTTTTCCTTCTCACTGCCTGTGTGGTGGTTTTGTCCTTCCTTAAATGCACTTTCCAGGAGACGCCACCACCTTCGCTGAGGGCTCAGCCGTGCCCTGTGGTGGGGCCACTGCGGAGCCGGCTGGAACCGGCCGCGACCGGCACAGGGTGGCCCAGCCTCTCCTCAGAGAGCTCAGCCCTGCAGCCCCCGCTGCCAGCTCCTGGGCACGGACACCCGATACAACTGGTAAAGAGAAAAAGAACAAAAAGCTTTTTTTTTTTTTTTTTTTTTTTTTTTTTTTAAATCCTTAGTACTGTAGCCTGATCATAGTTATCCTTTCTTTCTTTTTTCTTTCACCCTTTCATTTTTAGGCTATATATAAAACCACAGAGAGAGAAGACAGCGCTGTTGCTGTTTGTACTTAGGGGAGTGTTTGGAGATGTGTGTGTGTACATACATACTTGCCATTCCTTTTATCACAGGATGTTATGGAGACCAAGACAAGCGTGCAAGGCTGAATATATGATTTCCAAGACCACCCGTGGGATGTCTGGGTGGATGGGTTATAATGTACTGGTGCTGGGTTAGGGTTCAGGCTGGGAGCCCGGCCTGTAAATAATGCATGCCCTGCACCAGCTGGGTTCAAAGCCCCCATCTCAAACTCTTAGGTGTTACAGTATTAAGTATGAACTAGTCTTTGGTTCATATTGGAAGCCCTTGGTGCACCTTGTCCCATAGGTTGGCTGATGGGCATCCATCTTGCCTCATAGGTCCCCCTTTCACCTGCATTTTCCGAGTAGCTGAACTGTGATTGAAGAGGACCTGCAGAACTGAAAGCTTGTCTGCCGGTTTAAGTTTCCTCTCATATGTTCACAGAGCCTTGTACTTAGGCAGGGACTTTACTCACCAAAGCAAATTTTACCAGATTCACCCACATTTAGAAGACACTACTCAATTTTCTAGGCTTTCCAAGCTGCATTAAAGATATATGCTTTTCCAAAATGTTAATAGAACCATTTAAGAAATGTTTGTTTGCTCATGCAGATGCACACATTCTGAAATCCAAACACTGAAAATGAAAATGACTCTTAAAAAAAAAAGTGAACAGGTCACATTATTTCATCCAGCCCAAATACCAGAAAGAAATATACGTGTGCAGAGTCACACATGCCGTGTGTTTTATTGTTTCTGTATGAATAATGCAGAATATTGCTTAAAGAAAAAGATTTATAAAGGTATTGTTGGGCTTGACAAACTTGGAGAAAATGTCTGCTACATGAAGATGGATAGCTAGCTGTGCTTGTGCTCATTTTGAGCACTGCATGTCTAGGAGGCTGGGTACTATGGCAGGGTCTGTTACGTTGCAAGGTTGTGCATTCACACTCTGCAGCAAATGTACTGGGCTGGAAAGTGAGTGATGCATTGGGGATTGTAAGCCAAGGCGGAGTGAAGTTGCTTGGCACTGAGTGAGGGGTGGTAATTTGGTGCTCTTCCACCCCCCGAGGAAGCAGGCACAGGAGGTCCTGGTTTGCACCCATTGCCACACCTCCCATTGACTCCAAGCAGCTTTGCACGGAGTCCTAAATTGGGAAAGTTCTCGTCAGTTCCAGAGGAGAATGAACTGACTAATGATTTTAATAACTGTTACAAAGGGTAAAGCATAAATAACAAAAATATTGTAATTAAAACCAAACAAAACTAAACCACAAAAAACCTCAAGCTAATCCTCTGTCCAAAAGACTTCCTAACCAAGGAGCTGTTCCAGCTCCAAACAGCGGCAGTCATGTTGCTGAGCATCACTCCTGTGCTGAGCCACTGTCCCTTTAATGCAATGCTGTTTTTCCAAGAGAGGAAGAAAACTCCTCTCCTCTTGCAAAAGTGATCCCAGCCTTCTCCCTTTGCTCGTTAAAGGTGGTTTGCTGATTTATCTCCTTCCTCCCACACTACTTAATGTTAATGCAAATGATGTGGGGTGGTCATCAACTTCTAGCTGACAGTGTTGTGTTCCTTTTTGCTGCCTCCCACTTTTCTTCTGCAGACAGAATTGACCCTACCAGCTGCTATGTTTGTCAGAGACATTCTTTCTTGTATTTCTTTGCCTCTGGGGCTCAAAAACACCAGAGAGTGGTGAAGCTGGAGTATGAAAGAACAAATGAATGGCTGAGTTACAGGGTGAGCAGCTGTAGGACATTTAGAGAGGCTAAGGAAATAAAAAAGAAACCTGCTGAGATTGTCTCCTGAGAACAACCAAAAATACATCGATTATTTCTGTGGTGCTGTTAGGTGTGATTTACCATTGGGGAAACTGAGCACTTCTAGGAATTCAGGAAATTAAAAAAAATAACTCAGGTATGGTCTCGAGGACTCCCAAACATCTTTGAAATTAAAAGTCTATGTTTGGGTATATATGTAATGCATCTACCTAATTAAAAAAAAAAAAAAAAAAAAGCTTGGATTTAGTTTCCAGCCTCCTTTCAGTGTGTAAACTTTTTATTTCAAAACAAAGATTTAACTGTCTCTAGCAATTGGATCCTGCTGTGTTTAGTATTACCCCTGCTGTGTCTGTTCAGATCTAGATAAGACATCTAACTGAGGTCCTGACCTCTTATGGTCTTTAAAATTCCGAGGACCCATTTTGAAAGAGCATAATTTTTATCTCCTGTTTATTAAATGCAGTCACTGCACAAACAGAGAAACCATCTTGCTTGACCCATGCAGTTTACGGCTGAAGCAAGTGACCAAAGTAGCGTGGTTTCAATACCGGGGGATTAACCCATGTTAAGTTCAGTGTAGCTGGGATCTAAGTCTCCCTTCTACCTATCTGTAATTTGAAGGGGACCCAGCACATTTTCACGCCCTCACTGGAGAAGGTTGCTGGATTTAATCCTGGTCTCTTTTCCATACTTCTTTGGGTTTGAACATCTCTTTCAGCCAGGGTAGATGCAGTCCCCAATAGTTAAGAGATAAAAAAAAAAAACCCCTCTCAAAATCCCCCAGAGCAAAATCTAATAAATGTCATTTTTTAGCATTTTACCATTGTTTGGCACTGTTAAGGCTTGTATCAAGTGTAAGGCAGGGTGCAATTGGCTTTACGTTGTGAATGGACCCCCACTGTTCTTCTTGTCGCCCCAGGGGGACATTTATCACAAGTGAGAGAGCAATTACAGTGCAGTTAAACTCACTGTAGTAAGTCTTGGTTTTTAAAAAGAGAGCTAACTTTGTTGTTGCAGGTCTGGCTGCATGTCACTAGTTTTGCAGCCCTTGTGCAGTCTCCTATATGGCCTGGTATGGAGACCTAGGGATGCTGCCTCCTTTAATTATAGATTGTGCTTATTTACAATGTATGACCAATTTTGATAAAAAGATATGCTTTAATATTAATGGCCCTTTGTGTCTAACATATGGGACCCAATTTAAGGATCTTTATCTCTCTTTTTCCCTCTGCCCCCTGCCACCTCCTTCTGCTGCAGCGAACCTGCGTCCAGGGGCTGAACAGAAAGTGGTGTTCATCACTGCACGAGTCCACCCTGGGGAAACACCATCTTCCTTCGTGTGCCAAGGTGAGTGTCTACATGAAGATGGCAAATCTGATGAGATCTGATTTCCTATCAATGCGGGTATTGGGTTTGCATAGCTTTGGGTCTGATAGAAGGCTGAGTTCACAAAACAGTTTTTTCCACAGTGAGGATATAGCAGAATCTCTCACCTCTACCCAGCTGCCTGTCTTCTTGGAGGCAGTAGGAATATATTACCTGTGAGTCTTGTGAATGTTTGCTGAACTTGGTCAGAATTGGACAGTGGGCTCTGAAGCTATTCACGAAGAACTGACAGTCACACTCGTACATATGCAATGTGATCATGTAAGGCTCCTTTTCGTAGGAAAACAGGTTGGAAAAGCTCTGGGAGTGGTTCTCTGTTAAGTGCTTATGTTTTCTTGCTGTCTACTGTCTTCAGCTTCTTTTCCACCACAAAGCAATGACCCTAGTTCTCCAGTTTAATTCTAAGACGTTTCTATTTGTCTGAAGCTGCTGCTCTGAGGAGCACAGCTCCCAGTGGCTGACAGCTGTTCCCTGCACAAAGCACTCCTGCTAAAAATAGAAAATAAATTGCCCAGCTCGTATTTATAAAGAGTTGTAAATCTCAGGCTTGTGGGTACAAATAAATAAATAATCCTGACGTGTTCATATAACCTCATTGTATATGTCTGAAATATTGTACTTAGGGTATTTGACTTTCTGTGGTGGTAAACTGTTGATGGTGTAAATCAACGTAACTTCCCTGAAGCCAAGGCAATATGCTAATTTACTACATCAGCTTGAATCTGCCCCTGCCTAGACAATGAATTGCATCAATCAAGCATATGCAGAGTTTATTACATTGGCTGCTTGTAATGCCACAGATTGGTTTGCGATTGGCCCTGTTGGTACCTAAAGACCTCGGTGGGAAGGGTCTGGCACGGTTTCATGGTCTTCTCTGTGTGCTCCTCATCCTGGCAAGGTCCTGTGTCTGGCATCTCTCTAAGGCAAAAGGTCAACAGCTGTCACTTCTGCTGTCCTAGCCCCATGGGCTAGCAGGACACTGGGCTTCTTCCTGCTGCGCCATGGAGTAGCAAAGGTAAAAACCTTCCTTTAATAAAATGGTGCTTCAGTCTGAGAGCAGGAAAACTCAGTGAGTTTCCCATCTCCTGTGGTGGCATAGTCAATGCAGGGCATTATAGTACACATGATGTTTGTTAATGAATATGGATTTTTAATTGGATGCTTTGATTCTGTTTGTGGCTGCTGGCATAGCCCTGTGAAATGAGAGCTGAGGCATGCTGCTGCGGTGGTACTTTGTAAATGACGTTATTTTATTTTGATAATGGAGAGTTTATTCAAAAGGAAAAAAAGAGGGAATGTGAAAAAGCGGGTGGCACGCTTAGCCTGATGAAACAACTGGATGGAAGTCATGCTCTGATTGCCTCACAGAAACTTCATGTTTTGTAGGAAAAATTAAAACAAAAAGATGGGGGAAAAATAAGAAAAGAAAAAGGAGGGGTCCGTCTTGGAGAAGCACATCAGGAACTTGCTGTGACTGCAGTTATAATGCACGCTTGACTCACTTGGAAATGCACGGATCTGAAGGCACTGAACTCCGCTGTGAATTGAGCCATTCTGCCCAGTGCATATGAAGCTGCCTTGTGTGTATAATTAGCGTCAAGACAAGTAGAAATGGCAAACATTTCAAGCCTATTGCTGCGTTGTTTCTAGCATTGCCAAATGTGAAATTGGGTGCTTGCTCCATCTTTGGAAACTTTTGTGTGGGAGGGTCAAAAGAAGGGATAAAATGGAACCCTTTGGCAGTCAAGTGAGGGCACTATGAGGAATTTTATCTCTGGAGTCTTGGGAAGCATGTTGGCAGAGTTAGGTGTCGCAGATTTAGTATCCAAATGCCAGCCCAGTGCATGTTTTTTTTTTTTGGTAGAGATATTTTTTTCTTGCATGTTTGATTATGCTCACCACCTGAAGTATTAAGATATGGAAGCTAATCCCAAAGATTCCCCAGGTGCAAGTAGCATCTCGTATATGGAACAGCAGAATTGTGACTGCCGAGGCCTGGAGAATCAGCACATAGGGAAATAGATAATGAGCTACAAGCTTTCTTTTTTTGTTCTTCGTTTTTTCTTGGGTTCCATTCAGTTCAGGCTCTGTCTTCCTCTTTAAAGTTCTAAGGTCATAACTAACTCCTTACTCATTTTTCTACCTGTCTTTGAGCTAGCCAAGTCTCTTCCTGCTCTCTTTGGCCTGCTTTTTGCTAAGGATATATAGCTATGTGTAGTCCAAACACCAGCTTCCTGAGGCCTGACAGAAGCTCCCTGCTACATCTTCCATTTTTTGATTCGGCAAGATACCCTGATGAGAAGCAATTTGTCTAGCCTTGCTACATCAGGATATACTTGGTCCTGTTTGTTGGTCCTTTGTCCTTCACTCTACCCACAGATTAGATCTAAGCAAGAATCTTTGTGTTCCTGTGGGAAAAGACCATAAGGTCATCTCACCATTCACAGCTGTATTGTTTCTGTGTCATCCTTCTTCATATTCCATTATGAAGAATCCACTGAAAACTGAATTTTGGATACAAATACTCCGTATTCCTGCAGATGTACAAGTATTGTAAACTTGGATACACACCTCTGTCTCCTTACAGCTGTGGAGTGCTTGCAGCAGTAGCCAGGCCTCCCTAGAATCATTAGGCACCTCACCCAGCAGTTAAAAAGAAGTGCTATAATATTTCACACACGGTGCAGCTGCTGAGCTGTAGCTCACTTCCTTAAAAGGCAGACAAAACCCCAGAGGGCCTCTTCATAGAAAGATGGATTAAGTACCTTTTGTTTCTGTTTCGGTCTTTTAAGAGTTATTACAATGCTTCAGGTTAGCCTTTTTAGGAAGTTTTCCTGATAATTCTTAACTGCTTGTTGTGAAGTTCAGGGACAGAGATGGAGAGTTAGTCACCAGAGAATATATTTGCATGAGTACCCCTTACATCCAAAGGTAGGATGGTCCTCTCCTCCTCAGACTGTGACGGTTATCATGAAGCATTGATGCTTGTGTCATGTTTGGGAATGAGTAAGTAGGAGTAGGGTTTAGGATGAAGAGGACTCCGTTGGTTTCACTTTCCTCTTATAGACCATTTTCTAACCAACTGGAATCACCGCCGCTCCTGGACGGCTTTTATAGTGCAACACAAAACAGGGTGAATTCATCTTACAGCTTGAACTCATCTCTCATGGGCTGTTCAGATTTCTGAGGGATTTTTCTGAAGTTGTGGTTTTAGATTATTTTCCTTTCTTATATATTTTTCCTCATTTTCCTCCCCCCCAGTATTTTCATTTAAGAAAATGTATGCTATGTTCTGTCTTCCACATTATACTCTTAATTTTAATTATTAACTCTTACAGATAGGGTGAGATGTCAGATAATGCCTATATATGTATGTAGTGTGTGCAAATATGTGTGTGTAAAATCTGTACAAGTCCCTACCCTCTAAACATTGGTGATAAGCCAGCTTTCCAAAGGCTTGGATTTTATCCAAGATCTGGCAATAGGAGTATTTTTTCCCCAGTATTCTTACAGTTTTATTTTCCCTCCTTTGGCTGCTAGATTTTAGTTCCCTTGTGGGAGATAAGCAACTGTCCCTCACTATTCATGTGTGTGGAAAGTTGTAGGAGACCGTTGGTGACTACCATGTTCAAGTTTGTCCTGTATGCTTTGGCTTTTGCCAGCAGGCAGTAATTGCAAGCTTCAGCATGCCTAGATGTACTTAGACATGTACTTTCCTCATAGACTTAGCATGTTCTATTAGCAGGATGTCATTTGTCATCTTTTTAACACATTTGCCAGTGTGGCATCCACCATGCCATCTAAATGCAAAAATGAAAATCTGTACCCTAAGTGTTTTACTTTAATATAGTTTGTCAGGCTGGGAGCCCAGAATGGAAGACCCAGTGCAAGAGGGGAGGGAGAAGGATCCCACAGCAGGGTTTGCAGATGCTGAGCATCTTGTGCTAAGTGTAATTTGACCTGAAGATGACCTTGAAGCTTATGGGCTGAATAGGGAACAGCTATTAAAAAGAAAATATAAGGAAAACAGACACCTGGGACTCTTATCCATAACAAATGGAGCAAAAATGACTTTTCAATCAATCTTTTTTCATTACAGCTGCTTAAATGAATGCTCCCTCTCGCTTCACCTTAAATCAGATGATATGAGATGAAAAACTAGACAACACTGGGCAATGTCTCTTGATTTTCTGTTAACATTCTTGGTCTGTGTTTTTAACCCACACCCTCTTGCCAGCAGAGGGCAGGAAAAAAATCTGAAAAGTTTTGTACAAATTTTGATTGTAAGTTTAAAGAATGGGGTAGAAGGGGATAGGCTGCCTGAAAACAAGTCTCCCACCAGCTGTCTCAGAAGTCCTGCTGTTGCACAATAACTCACGGGGCTAGTGGGTAATTGTACTTGCTGTCTATGTGACCAAGGTGCTCCACATGCTATGAAGGATTTTATTCCTGGACAGATTCCAAGATGGCCTCTTAAAAGTGGTGGCAGTTTTCTAGTTCACTTCATGGAGGCAGTGCCTTCACGTTCTTTGAATTTGATCCTGCAGGGTCCCTGAGGGAGTTAGTAAGAGAGTGAAGTTGCCACAACATGAGTGGGACTTGGGTTTTTGGTTTGGGGTTGGGGTTTTTTTGCTTGTGGGAAAGGCAGTTGTATGTGAGAGAAGGGTCATTTTGAAACCTGTTGCTCCTACTTGGAATTTTAGCCAACCTCTGTGTTTTATTATGAAGAAAGAGGACGAATAAACTGTTCGGGTTAAAAGCTGCTTTTCTGCTTCCTTCACTAAGCATAAATCTTTTGAGCATTAGGGCATAAGTGATAGTAACTGAAAGACAGGACAGGGCATGTTTTAAATGCAAGAGTAAATGCAGCTAATGAAGCCTTTACATGTGAAAAGAACCTTTCTGAAGTAACAGAGGTGATGACCTTGCTTAGCTGTTTCCAGGGGATAAATTTCTCCTAAAGAAATGAAACTGAGTTCTGTAGGGATTGGTATAGGATGCTTTTGGTAACAGCAGCTGTACTGGAGAAAAACAGTGAACCCAGAAAGTGCCTGTTGTGGTAATGATGGGGCCCTCAGAAGCTTGAGGGCATCAGCTGCCAGACTTCATATCGGACTGAATTTACATCTGAATAAATGCGTGGGTTGCATCAGTTCTGACCTCACTAATCGATTGTACTCTTCCTTCTAGCAGGCCAAATCATCTTCATTTCTCAGCTCTAATACCTACCAGAGGAGGAAACAAAATGAGATCCCCACTCTCTGTGGACTCTTATACATGCATGTTTGTTATATTACTGTAAAGTCTCAGTTCTGTCTTCTCTGCCAAATGAAAGAGACTGGAAGCAAACGCTTATGCACTCCTGGCTATTTCTAGACTCAAAGTGAACGCCTCTGTATGTATAAAGGCTTAGTTTGTCATTCATCTTTGGATGCAGGAGGATGCTCTGTCTTGGCCATGCAGCAGGCCTGTGAGTGCTCTCTGCTGCAGGAATGCCCTTTGTGGGGGCCGTTGCCAGTGTCTCAGTTTGTGGGTTGCATTGCTAATGCTGAAGAGAACTGAACTAAACAGCAGCTTTACTTGAAGAGAGTTTTATACTCTTTTGCCACCCGAAAGGTACAAAGACACAGAGCTTCCATTCCCTTTCAATACTTGTTGTATCCTTTGCAAACCTCCTCTTCTGGCTGCAATCCACACGAAAATGCACCTGATATTGCACAGTTCCACCCTAGAGGTGACGGCTCTTGGTCAAAAAAAGAGCAAAATCTTTCTATAAAATGAATGGTATTCTGCATGCATAAGATGATACGCGTAAGTTGTGGCAGGAGAGGATGGGAACACTCTCCTGTTCATTTAGCCACAGCTTGGCACTTACAAGCAGTGAGGGAACATGGTGAACAGAAGCTGCTGTTCATGGTCTCTTTTATAGGGGTTCAGGAAACCAAGTGATGAGAAGCAGACAAAGACAACAGAATTCAACAGCCCAACCATAAAATGAGCTGCAGGGCTCTCTTAAAATTGTTAGGCTGCATTTATCCTTCTCACTAAGATTTTTTTTTTTTTTCCTTTAAGTGCACAGCTCCTAAGCTTTAATACAAAGGGAAACACACTCTCCTTGACTTCTAAAGCAACATGAAAAACACTATTGTCTGTCCCTTGTAAATCTCCTGGATGGGATTTTAGTGTGAAGTATCCCAGGAGAGAGAGAGGTTGTTCTGAGAATATAAAACATCCATATTGAAGTAATGGAAGTAAAAGCTCCTCTTAAAATTGTGTTGATGTAAATAGACCGTTAGAAGAATTTCTGCTACCCAAAGCGACACTAGCTGTTACAAGATACCGCAGGTTTTGAATCAATTCACTATGGTGTCAGGCAGGCATGAGAGGTTATACACCTGGTTTCCTGAGCTGGTGGAAATTTATAATGAGGTTAAATTTCTCTGGCTATAGTTATGTGATTCACTGTCTTACCACGTATGCATTCTGGATGTGCCAGGGAACCCCTGCACAGAGAAGAAGAAGGTGTGATGGTAGCAGGAGTGGGTAGTAGGAGATGGTAGCTGTGCAGAGGCTGGGGGCTTCAGTCTGCAAAGGGAAGAAGGAACCCCCAGAGCTCTGGAGACCTGGGCTACCTCTGAGGGAGGAGTTGTCGTCTGTGGAAAAGGCTGTTGTGTGGCTGGGAGACCCTTTCCCCCCAACAGCAGAAGTTGCTGCCTCATCTCTTCCATCCTATCAGTAGTAGCAGGAACAGAAAATTGAACTTGCCAGGGAGGCTTACCTCCCCCAAGCCTAGTCCTGCATGCTCACCTTCCATCTTCCAGTAGGAGGAATGGATCAGTCCTAACTCCTCATCCCTGGGACAACAAGGTCAGCTTTGCGTACACAGCTAAGAAATGTCAAGTGGCTTTGTTTGATTCAGTTTGCCCTTTGCCCAGGGCAGGCTTTTGACTACCTCTGATTAACTAATCCTCTTTACAATAATCAGAGATCTAAAGGAGCCCTTGGTCTTCAAGAGGGAGAATTGAGAAAGGCTTCACTATACAACAGCAGGCAAATTTGCTTTGTCTCTGCGTGGGATTGCCCAATTAATCTCTTAAACATACTGGGTTTGCAATGTTTCTTGACTGCTCATACTTGAATAACATTAGCTTAAAGATCATTTCCTTCCAGCCCTAACCAACCTACCTCTAGGGCAAAGCACATCA
Organism: Fregata magnificens; assembly: GCA_013389945.1. NCBI lineage: Eukaryota > Metazoa > Chordata > Aves > Suliformes > Fregatidae > Fregata > Fregata magnificens. The sequence goes on from WAAD01016396.1 coordinate 21,461, forward strand.
TCTTTGTAACAGCACACTGTGGCACTTTGCTGATGTCTGAGGACAGGAAAAAGAGAAAATATTGATTCATCTGAACTTCATGGTCACTTGGCTTTCCTTAATATAGCCTGTTTTTCCCACTGGAAATTGCAGTCCAAGTGGATTTGGAAGATGCTTATACATGCCTTCCCAGTTATCAATTAGGTTGGAGCCATTTTCTGTGTGTATTGCTCTGTATGTCCATGGGTAGCAAGTCCTGCACTTCTAGGGAGCAATATTATGCCCATGCAACAGATCTTCTCTGGGCCTACATGGGAGAGCAGGCCCTCTGGAAGCATTAGCTAATACATTGCTTGTGGCACTGCCTACTGAGTCTGTGGCTGTGCAGCAGTTCAACTGGCCAAGAGCATCCAGTGTACTGTACATGCACGTTTCCCCAAACTGGACTTTGCATGCATGGGTCAAACAGTGCTGGAGCATCTGTTGCTAGTGGGGAAATCCCAGGCAGAAATCTTGAAGTCCTGCCCCAGTTGAATTAGACCAGGGCATGAATATGCAAAAATCAGAATAGGGCTGTAAAGACCACAGGAAGTTTGGGGTTGTCTTTAAATCTCACTTGCATGGCTCTGTTGTTAATGAAAAAAGAAATGGCTCCTAGTAAGTGACCATCATTAATTTCAAGGAATCTAAGTTGTGAGATGAAGCCCTTTCTGTAAGTGCAGCAGTGTGTGAGATCTGTACCGATCAAGCTGCAGGTGTTGTAGTGGTATGTCAGGCTTCAAATTAGGAATCTCTTCTAGTTTTTATACATTTCTTTAAGCCTTTTCCATTATCCTTCAGTAGTGTCCCAGCTCTTCCTCACAACTGATATTAATCTTGCTGGTCTATTGTTTCTGGCTTTGTCTTCTGACCCTTTGTTCTTTGCCTGCCCTGGCTCGGTTCAGCTGAATTGATTTTTTTTTTTTTTTTTTTAAATTTTGTTTTCAGTTCTTTTGTCTCCAAGGTGCCCTGCGCTTGCCTTCTTGCTCCTTCTGCATTGCTATAGCTGCTGCTCTGAGGAGCCAGTGTTCATGTGTGTCTAGGACTTGACCACTGGAAACTTTCCTTTGACAGAAGGGCACCTGAGTGAAATTCTTCCTCTGCCCCTGCACAGATTGCTCACGTGCTCTGTGTGTGTCTGTTGCAAGGTATAGAGTACATGTTTATAAGAAGCATGTCTCCTTGACTTCTGCAGTTTACACAGAAAAGGGCGTAAAGCTTGTTTGGAGGGTAAGAAGAAGGGACTTGGGATGAAAGCAGGCTCCTGCCCCAGACAATAGCCCTTTAGAGGTTGTCTTTGCTCTTTTAATGCAGTCCTGCTTCTCTGGACTCCAAGGATGGAGAGGAGGGGTAATGGGGCACATGCCCCAGCCAAAAGGGGACACAAATTCTTTACCAGTCCTGCTTAATTTTATCTAGGAAGAAATGTAGGCACAAATTGCTTTGCTGGGACCCTAATACATGGGCAAACTTCTGTTAAACACTTTGTAGACAGGAAGCGTGGATTTAAGGTGGTTTTGAACAGTGGCACACAGCTCTCTAAAAAGTCACCCTCCCCAGGAAGGTTGGTCCTTAGTGACAGATGTGCCCTATCACGTAAGTTCAAGGGTCCAATTATTACATGTTCAGCAAATGGCAATAGATCCCTGCTATCCATGCTCTGATTTGGAGGTTATGGTTTTAGTCTCTGCTGCTGCTAAATGTAGAAGGTAATTGGAGATGGATGAAACATAATTAATTTGTATTTTTTTTAATGTCACAGGTTTTCAAAGAGAATGCTTTATTTGAAATGTCATACAAGCTCACTTTTATTTTTCTCTTATTTTCCCTTTCTTTTTTTTCTTGTATCCTCACTTTTTTGTCACTTTATCACTGAAGGAAAAAAAACACGGAGGGGGAGAAGGGAGAAACAAAGAAAGGTAAAAATCTGTTTCCGTGCTCATTTTAAAAAGGAGGAAAGGAAAAGTCTGTAGGTCTTCTTATGACAAAGTTTCTTCAAAATTTTCAAAGTTTACTCCAAAATTTTCAGCCAGTGGTACAGCGTGTAGGCAACATATTGCAAAGCTGGACTCTGCCTTATGTTATGGTCAAGCATAAGCCAGGTCTTTGGGTGACTACAGAACAGATGTGGCACAGACAATGACAACAGGGCAAGTTCTTGTTCACCAGGGCCTCCACCTACCCAAAAGGAGCTATTTCTAGCATCACTGAAAGATTTCAGTGTTCATGGTTCTTAAATTTCTACTGCCATAGTGGCTTTTGTATGGCACTAATCACCACTGCGGCCAATCCCCTTACAAATACCAGTGCTTGGTGTCATAACAGCAAAGTGAGAACAGGAGGTGGCTAATTCCCTGGTACAGGAGAAGCCATTCAGCCTCACTGAGCTTTAACCATTTTCTGTCAAACAGGAGACAGCCTGTTGCAGAATCAAGAGTGGAGCTGAAAAATGCTGTGACCCAGCCTTCTCCCAGGTACTATCTTTCCAAAGTTGGGTCTGCCTCTTACTCCTGGGGAAGAGCGGGGAACAGCAAGCTGTACTGTCCTGTCCTGGGTCAGAACTGGAAAACCCTTGGAACTGAACCCCTAATTCACTGCAGGTGGGTTGCCTGCCCTGCACTGGAGACAGCAGCCGAGAAGTGACTGCCACCATGCTCAGCTAACAGACCCCTCCAGTGGCTTTGAAACAAACCCTTACTTATGCAGTGTGCATGTCAGTCTGGGGTCACAGTTTGTCCAATGTGTTCAGTGGCACCTCTGCCTTCTGATGTCTGTACCTTTCACGCAGTAAAAGAGGCTGTTTATTAAAGTCAAATTTACCTTTAAGATGTTAAAATTCAGTCTGACTATTCAAGGTAGAAAGTTAGACAGTCTTCGCCCCTGGTTACATGTGAACTCTGTTTTTTCTTCTTCCTGGCAATGTTCCTAATGGCCAAGGATATGATGGAAATAGCACCTTGACATTAGCTTATGTGGTCACAGTGCTGCCAGAGTTTAAACCCATTGCTGCAAAGTGCTTGGGAAGAGCTTCTGTCTGAGGGCTTGCCAGCACTTGAGAGTTCATTTGCATCTGAGGCAGGCTGTGAATGTAGAGTGCAATAGAACATTTCTTGAGCAATTCTTATTCTGGAACAAGAGCATCTTGCTCCTTCTTAGTTTAATATGCTTCAAAGTAGATTCTGCAATAAGACTGTCTCCAAACAGAATTCTTTAGGAAATGGTGATTTTTCTTCTTCCTAAAACAGCAACAACAAAACCCCTCAATGCTTAGAGGAGCCTTGAAAGTTATATCCTTCTAACTTCCTCCCTTGTGTTCTTCAGAAGGAAACATGTACTTTATACCTTCCTGGAGAATTTTACCTCTTCACAAGCAGAGATGTCAGGAGTCTTACAAGTGACTTGGCCTGACTGGAAACAGGCGAGCTGTCTTGCACCTTTTTAGTTGATTTGAATGGAAGGACAGGAAAATCCTATAAAAGTGAAGCAGTATAAACTGCAAACCTAGTAAAGTGGAAATCAATGAAGCAGCCACAAGATGCCATTACAGCTGGCTTAGTGTAAGTTTTCACATATCGAGAGTTACCAGAAAGTGATCACTTCACTTGTCCCCACAGGGGAAGTGAGGGCAAATAGTTGTGCAGGTATCCTATAGGGGCAGGCTGTCAGCTGCTATTGTTAGGATCTGGGGAATGTATGTATGTGCCATCTTTGTATAGGAATGGCAAAGCAGCATCTCCAGTAGAGGTGAGCAGCTGGGGTTCAGTCCTGACGAGTGGATACCTCAGCTCTTCTCTTCAGGTGAGTGGACTAAACTTCTGAGCTGGAACACAAGAAAACGCAATGCGCGCTTTTCCCTGAGCTTCTCTCAGCTCAGATTCCCACTTTGTTCTGAATCCTGTACATGTATCTTCTTGAGAGACCCAGAGTGTTAGGGCACCACATCACCCATAGGGACACCTCCTTCCCCATGTGCTCTTGCTCCTTTCCAGCAATATGTGTTCTACCTTCATACCGGCAATGGGTCTCACCAGGAGTCTGTCTAGCTGAGTAGCCCACTTGTGACAGTGACCAATAGCAAGTGCCTGCAGGTCAAGGCAAATTAATAGAGATGCTCTCCAATATACTCTTGCAACACTCTACAGCTGAAGGAAACTGGAAAGGATAGTTGTGAATGACTGACCTTCCGCAGTGCCCCTCTGGTGTCTCTATCATGCAGCTTTGTGTGCCTGCCTGGTTCATACCTGTTGCTTCTGGGTCTCTGCTTGACTGAGCAACACATTTGCAGACTTTGGAAACCGTTTTTAGAATATGTTTAAAAATACATATTTTTCATTTCTTCCCTAGCATTATTTATGTAATGCACTTTCTTTTTCCACTGTGTATTAGATTTTCATATATAAATGCACTCTCCGTCTCACTCCGGAGAAATCTACCTTTTGCCCTCTTTGCTTGGGCTGATCTATCCATCTTAAGACTTCTATAGTTCTTATTGCTACCACAGTTAATGCCACAAGACTAAGAGCACAATGTAGCTGCTTGCTTGTGCTTACTGAACATGCGAAACAGCACTATATGACAAGCCCCCAAGGGAGGTGTTAGGTAAAACTAGTCCATCCCTCCATTCCCAGCGCTCACCTTTGTTAAACTAAGCAAAGGTTCCTGGTCCCCACAGAAAGGCTCTGCTGCCAGGTTGTGAAAAGGTAACTCTGGGCATAGGGAGTGCTCAGAGTCCTGGTGAGATAATTCAGCAAAAGGCTTGAAAGGAGAAGTGTTGTCGTCTTTGGCCATTACTTGTAACACAGCAACCTTTAGTGGTTTCCCAAGTAGAACAAAGTCTGCTTAGTCCTCCTTGGGTCCATAAGAGAGTTTCCTTTTATCACTTATAAAGCTCTGCTGGGAATCTTTTCCCTGGCGCAGGCAACTTTGGAAACTTTACACTTGTGGTGCAGTCTCCTTGCCGGCCCTGGAAGGGTTTTGGACCTCCACATGTCCAGTTGTCGTGGAGGGTAAGAGAACAGTCATCTTCAAGGCTCTGGGGAGCTCAGCTTGGTCCTGGGTGGAGCAGCAAGAAGGTAATGAACTAGATTCTTTTTCCCTGGAAGACCCTTATAGCTCTAAATCGAAAACTGGAGAATGAAGTGATTTTCTGTTTCTATTTTTTTCCCCTCTTGGCTAGTGCTGTGTAAGACATTGGTGTAGAGCTGAAACTCCCCTTTAGGACCATGGTGAAATGACTAATGTTTTATAAGTCGATAAGGATAGCAGGAAACAATGCAAGGATGCCTGAGTTAATTCTGTCAAGGTACATGCCTGCTTAACTCTGGTTCATGTATCCAGGATCTTTCTACTCTTGTGTTGATTTTTCCCCCCTTTGCAATGAAGCCATTTTTCTGGGTTGCAACCCTTTTGTCCTGCGCATCAGGGAAGGTGGAATCTGCATATTCCTCTTCAATTCTAAGGCTTAAATCTTAGCTGCATTTAACATTAGTTAATTCTGTAAAAATTGAGGGCCATAATCCAGCAAATGTTTAGAGCTGTCTGGAGGACTCACACTCATGGGAAGGACAGACTTTGAATAATAATGACGAAACACATCATCTTCTGAAGCAACATCTTTAGAATGATTCTGATAAATCCCAAGTAATTCATTAATAAAGCAAGATCATCTGATCCCCACAGTGTTTCTCCAGGAACCCTTTTGTTTCTTCCCAGGGGAAAAAAGAGTCATCATCTAGGGGGTATCGGTAGGCTCATTTTGATGCAAAGAGAACTCCAAGCTCCTTACAGCGTATTAGGAATATTAAAGAAAACAAAGCCAACCAACAAAGCCACCCACTCAGTCTGTGCTGTGCGCTGAATTTATGAACCCTTCGGGCAATCCTGCAGCAGCTGTATACTCCTGCTGATACGTCCTCTCTTTGACAGCCTGACACATTCTTTCAAGTCAATTCCACAGGTCTTTGCTGTTGCGTCAGTTCTACTGGAGAACTGTATGACTGCCCTCCGGGTCTGGGGGAGATTAGTTTGTAGTTAAACAAGCTACATCAGCCATCAGGGTAATAAAGTGGCTGAGGTATGGGCTCATCACTGCAGAGGTCAGGAGGCAGTCTGCTCCCCTCTGTTCAATCTTGCACATTTTACCAGACAATTCCAGCCTTGGCCTCATCCTATTCACCTACATGGGTCTAATTTTTTGAAGCTAGTGGGGATCTCATTGCTGTAAGGAACAGGAGAGCCAGATACCATGAAATAATGGGAGAGATTAACCCAATGTACCACCTGGACTCACAGTGAGTACCAGGTGCTGCTGGAGAAAATGTATGAGTCCCATGTGCTTAGAGCTGCAGTGGGATGAGGTAGATAGTGCCACTATCACCCTACTGCTTCTCTGATCAAGTGTTCAAGCAGCTTGCTGCTGCCGTGAACCCCTGAGTTTGAAGCTATTGAGAATCTAGCTTTTGTTGTTGTTCTATGTCTTTTTCTAAAGTCTGAAAAGACCCACAATCCAAATCAATGGCATCAAAATGAGTCCTGAGGCCATAAATTGCTGGTTCCAACAAATGAGACAAAGGGTCCAACTGCTAGGTTCCTTGGGGTATCCAGCTGTTAAACTGCCAAAGCATCAGAGCAAATCTTAAGGCATGCTAGAAGATTGTTTTATCAGAACAACATTACATAAATATGACCTAGGCAGTCTTTTGTAATGAGACAATTCTTGTGGTCTCATCTCATCAACTACTAAGGTCAATTTAGTAATGTTATTTTTTCAGGCAGGACCAGCTGCTGACTAGAGTAAAGTATCTGGAGAACTTTCAAGTAGGAACTAGACTTGCCTTCACAAAATGCTTAATTGTCTCTTTTTTTGGTTGACAATTTTAACAAGCAAAATTCAAATACTGCATTTTACCCTCCCCAGGTGGTCCTGTGAGGTGCTAAGCACCACCTATAGTTTGTGGAACAGTTTCAGTGTTCCTTGATTTTGTTTGGAAGAAATGAAGACAGCAGAGCTAAGAGTATTCAAGCCTGCATTTCTGAAGTGACCAGCAATACTGGTTGCCTCTGTTACTAAAAGGCTTTCCATCTTGACATTTACAGGGCTGGTTTTTAGAAAGTGCTTATCTTTAGGGCAGAGGGGTGAGGGAATGGACTGTCAGTGGCACAGATCTCCTCTAGTGGCAGCTGGGAAAGAATAGAAAAGTTTCAGAATTTGCTCAACACCTAGAAAACCCTTTTTGTTGCTACGTGCCACATTTCCAAGTGCAGTCAGCACCAATGAACTTCATGAGTTTGTTTGAAAAATCCATCTGCTGGTTTTGGCCCCAAAGATGCTAGCTTTGTTGCCCTGCAAATCTGGCCAGTGCTATCTCAAGTAGAATACACTAAAATAGCAGACTCTGGTAGCAACCTGCCAGAAATCAGCAGTGCTAGAGACCAAGACCAAGCATTCTGGCTCCTGGTCCCACATCCTAGTCAGTGGGAATGCCAACTTTAATTATGTTTTACTGGCAATGTATATCTATATCTTTTCGGTACTGAAGCAGGATGTTGTGCTCCAGCCCAGCACCAGCAGTCACATATCCTCCAAAGCAGATGTGAATCTTTTTATGAGGAAAGAGCCACAGCTCATAAAAATACATAGAAAATCCCAAACACTCATCGCTTACCAACTTTTTGCTCTGAATTGATTCTACTTCTGGACTGCTGATTTGTGGCTGATTCTATTCCAGTCATATCCATTTCTCTACGTAGTCTCTCTGCTTGAAACACATCTGGAGCACCATGGTCTGGAACTCTTCAGGGTTTTGAGACAAATTTTGCATGGCCTAAATGTAGACATCCAGCAAAATGAGTGGGATAGTCAGTGCATATGAAAGGTAGATGGTGTAAGTGTACCTCCTTTGTGTGAAACAAGGAATATAAATGTAAGGAAATAAATTCACAGGGTGTTTTCCATCCCGGTCTGTCCCATCCATTCTTAATCAGCAGACACATTAAAATGTGCAAGAAGGTCTGCCTAGTGGCATCGTAGCATCCATCTTATTACCCAGTAGTCCTAGAATGTTTTACTATGGCAAGATGTTCCTCAATCCTCCTTGAATTTGCAATCTTAATATTGTTTGGGGCTGTAATGCAGAAATGTCTCCTGTATCCATACAACAGTGTGAGAAGGATTTTTATAACTTTATTGGGTGTTCTGGAAAGTAGTTGAAATGTTTGGGTACCAGAATGGCCAGAATTTTATTTAATTATAGAGCTGTGATGCAGTAACACAACTGCTACTCGCTGTCCTCACAAACTATGGACTGCTGATCTTTCTGGAGAGGCCTGCCACACTCTTGTCCTCCAGCAGAGACTTCAGTCCCCTCAGTTAGATCATTACATGCAAAAGAATATATCTGAGAAACCTGGAGGGGTGGGGTGGAGGTGAGGGCTTGGGATGCCCTGATTCATGTCAGACACTGACAGAGCAGTCTTTCTCTCTTATGCTGGCAGAACCCATTTGGGAGGCTCTTGACTGCTGTTGCCACTTCTTGCTTCCTTCACATGGATTTGTGTTTCAGCCACACTGAATGCCAGATTAATTATTTGTGGAACCCTATGCTAACCAGAGGAGAGAGGGAGGGAGAGGTCAGGAACAATAATTTTTTAAACATGCTTTAAATCAATTACTGTCTGTGCTTACTATGCACATTAAAACTTGAGTTAAAATCCATAGTGCCTTGCTCTGCCATTTTAAGTATTTGTTGCTCGTCATTATCAATTCCTTTGCATGCAGCCCCTACAGCAGAAGCATGGTTTTCTCTGGAGCTGACATTAGCACTGTTTCACTGGGCTGGCAAAATGCAGTGAGCTAGTGCGTTCCCTGGGAGACTGGCTGTTTTCCATTTATTTCACTGCTCTGGAAACAGGCCTAGCTGTAATGGCCTAACATATCTTAAAACAGGGAAATTACTAATTCAAGTCAGTGAGCATATTTTCATTTTAAAAGAGTAACAAATTAAATAAACTCTATGCATTTTGCATTTGAGACCTCAGTGTTTCATCTGCTGTAATCTAATTCACCCATTCATTTCCTGCACATTCATTTTATCCTGTTATTTGAGATTTCCTTTGCTTTTAATCCTGTATTTTGAAGAGACACAGAGTTACGGCAGAGAATAGATGAGAGAGTAAATGGTACATAAAAGAACAAATATGCCATAATATAGCTTGATGTGCTCCTAATCAATCTGCTTATCACAGCTGAGTCCTTAAAGTTAGGTATGCAACTTTTCTGTCTCACGTTGATTAAAACTTATTTAAAAATAGGTGAAATGGGGCCATGTGTACAATCCACCAGGGATTTAACTGTTGGGGTTTTTGTGGTTTGGTTTTTGTTTGTTTGTTTGTTTGTTAGGTTTTTTGTTTGGTTGGTTTTGGGGTTTTTTTACAATAGCAGTGATGGTTGCAGAGAAAAAATAACCGAAATGACCACAGGGGCCTAAAGACTTTTTGGGGTGTTTTAACCAACCACACTCAAGTAATGAGATCTTACTTAGCACTGAAATATTTACTTGTCTAGCTGGGGACACTTTAGACGAACCATAACCAGGAATGTATCTGGTTCACCTACCAGATCCTTCCTGACGCTGTCTCACCTGCCTTGGTTGGCTTCTATCTGTTTTGTCATGGGTAATTTTGTTGTTTAGCTGTTGTCTCCCTTGAGAGCTTCCTGTCCTTGGGAACCACTGGGAAAAATTGTTAACTTCTCTGCATTTTCTAAGAACTTGATTGTTTTTCATCATGTGGCACCCGCAGGCCTGCGCAGGCCCCCTCTGAGCCGATCCTGGGGGAAGGTTACATGAAATTTGAGCATCAGCATAGAGGAAACAGGAGGAGCAGAGGCTGAGATGAAAAGTAGGATCTGATGAATACTCACTAAGGTTTTGTGCATGGTACTGCATCCCTCTCTGAGCGCAAGCAATTCCCTTGCACTTTTGTGTGTACTGAGGATGGCCAGAGAAGGAGTTAATGAAAAACAGCCAGTGTTCTGGATCTTCCCACTCTCACTTAATTGCGGTAACTACTCAGAGAGAGGCATATGCATGCAGATATGCATTAGGTTTGGCAACAAAAAACCGTTGACTGATATACTTCAGGCAACAAATTTTCCTTCATCTAACACTGTAACCAGGTGCCTGTTTTAGTTTTGCAGTGCTCCTTCATCACCCATATTATTTTTATAATTTTGATGAAATAAACTTTGTTTTTGCCATGGATTCCAAAGGGACCTTTGGAAAGACAAGGAAACCAATTAATAAAGCATTCCAAATCTATAAATTCCTTCTGTATTGATGTTAGAATCAATGTGCGCCCCCTTGTGCACACCCCCCCCCCCCCAAATAAACATGTTTCTAAAAAGTGTAAAAAAAACCCAGTTGAGTTTGGCAGTCTGTTTTTACACGTTAAGAGGAGGAGCAGCACTGTAAGAGGGAGCAGAGTCAGCATCTGCAATGATCTTGTGCTTATGGATCACTCTATGCCATGATCTTTTGTAAGGATAATTTCAGTGACAGTGTGGTGTTAGATCATGTCAATAACCCTGCTGTGAGTCAGCTCTGCTCATTTATCACCATTCACATGCTTTTTTTTTTTTTCCTTGCTGATGTGTTGAATATTGGAAACACTTCAGGCTAAGACATTATTGGATAATTTCTGTCTATTGGCCTGTGGTAGGGGCTGCACTGAAAGCGCAGGTATGCGCTCTGTAGAGACCACGCTGGCACGGCATTGCTGTGACCTGTGCTGAGTAAGGTTCAGTGTGAGTGTGACACCTTTCCCACCAAGCTGGGATGGAGGAGAGTGTCCATCTGTCTTTTTCATGTTTTGTTTTGTTGTTTTGGGTTTTTTTCTGCAGCCCCACGAGAAGGGGCAAAGGCTGAACAGACAAGGGCCTCTTTGCCAAAATAGCTCCTTCACAAATGGTGGAACAGCAGTGCCTTGCTGTTGTTTACTGCTTGTGCTGTACTTGTTCTGTGGAGACAGAATATTGTAGCTGCTTGGCCCTACCATCTGATATTTTTTTTCACCATCACATTAAATAACCTCTCTAAAAAGCCCAACCCCACATTTTTGCTTTCCTACTCTCCACAAAAGTGTAAGTATAGTGTCTTTCACATTGGGTTCAGTCTCCTTTAACAGAACATTTTAATAGTTTTATATAAGCATAAGCATTCAGGACTCCCTTGTATTTGTTGTTCAATTAATATATCCTATTGTTGTTAGAGCCTAACTGTTACATTCTCTTTAACCTGCAGGCTATGGTGAGCTGACTGCAGGATACCAGCAGCTATTCAGTGTTAGGAAATGGGTCTGAAAATATAAATCACTTCTTTCTTGGCATACACTAGACACAGTCCAGGATATGTTTGCATTAGCAGTTGCCATATTGCATTAGGATCTGTGGTGATTAAATTTTCAGTAATAGGAGCAGGGCAAATGTATTATATAGTTATACAATTAAACATATTGTCAGACTGAGTGAAAGGATGTTGTAATGGAGACACAGCGGATAAGACAGGCTTTTCTTTGGAAGGAGCAAATGTGGAGAGGTCACGTTAGAGACAGCAGGCAGTTTAAACAGAGTTTCAGGCAGTTGCTTGAGGAAACACCCAGACAGAACAGTGGAAATCATGTGAGCGGAGAAGGTTTCTTTGACATGTTATGGGAGAGGGAATGATCAACTTGCTTGTGAAGCACTAGTAATTTGAGCTGGATTAGGGCAGGCAGAGAGATGCCACAGGATCTGGTGTCTCAGAGTAGGTGAGAGCTGCTGAGCTGCAGAAGGCAAGAGAAATTTGAGAAAGTGCATTTAGCCTTGAGAAAGAATAATGACAGAAAAGTGACTCGGAGTGGAAGAGATTTGGTCCCGATTTAGCACAGTTTCAGTGGAGCCGTGTTTACCAAGAAAGACTGGTTAAAAAACTGCTAAAATTTTTGGAGCTGTTGTGACTGTGTATCTAATGACTCGCAGTTGTCAGCATTGTTTTACCTTTTCCTTGTTTTTGATTCTTTCTTTCCTGTTCCTAGCAACTATGAAAAGCTTCTTGAAGTTAATGTAAAGACTTTGGTTGATTTTTAGTGGACTATTGGTAAGCCTCCTCTTATGTCATGGATGAATGTTGATTTCTGAGCTGTTCTGGTTCCAGACAGCATCTATAATTGCAAGTTGTTATTTGAAAAATAATGATTTTAATTACCATCCAGAAAGGATGATATGAAAATAATCTATATTGGTTTGCTTCTTTTAATTGGAGAAATTTTCCATACTGTAATGTGCCTGAGTAGGCCCATTCCATCATGTTCTCCATTTTATTTTAAAGTAACTTGAAGAGCTAATACTTAGTTATTGTACTATTTTCCTTGATCTCCAGCCACAGAGATTTGTTTTTAAATAATACTTGTCTTATTTTTCATAGCTGATGTGACTGATTCAGATTGAATTATTTCATTTGACCCAACCTGGGGCTGCAGTTCGAAGATCCAACCAGTCTGTGGGCAGCCCTTTTTTTCTTTAATAGCAGACTAATTGGCAGACCAATTAATCTGCTCATCTGTGAAGAGAAAATTTATAGCAATAAGTAGTTCTATTTCCAGAAGTCATTCTCTAAAGTAACATTACAGTGGCCTTGTTTACTTCATGCCCTGCAACACGATCCAGTGCTTCAACAGTAGCACAGGTCAATTAGTGGACAAATTAAGCAATTATTAGCCACTAACAAGGGTGACTGGCATCATTACCCTTCCTGTTTACCAGCAAACTGTTATTTTAATACAAAGATCAACAAATAAATTAGGGCATCTGTTGTATTGCCATGTCTGCCTTGAAGTAAATGATATTAAATGGGCTTTGGTTGCTGCCAAATTCTTAACCCCAGCCTAATGAGATACACTGATATGTCTCTTGCTGATTATAGAAGCTGTAAAATTTAGTTTGAATTGATTTATTAACAGGAGGACCAAGTTCTCTGCAATGGTATTTTTTTTTAATAGTCTGATATCTGTCTTTTTACTTTAAATGTTATTGATCCAAAGAGTGTTGGGTTCCTCTGAAAGACAAAGCTATTTGATAATTGTATTGATTATTTGGATGCTTACAATAATTTTATGGTGAGGTTTGTATATGTAGATGCATGCTTTCATCTGATGCTTGTCTTACGTTCCTTGGAACTGCCTTTACTTCCAGGTTAGACTTCTGTGAGTCAGTTATTTTCAACTCTTGCTTTGTATTTTTATCATGGGGTAAGACTTCTTCAGATTTAATTAACTGTCTCCGAAATAAAAAAAGACAGTAAATCTCTTTGGATTGGGTGAACTTGGCTGCAGTACCCCCTAATAGATTGTGGTACCTTGGGAAATGCTGGGTCTCGTTTGCCACCAAGCTGCTGGGTGCCTAGGGTCAGTCTCTTCCCTCTAGTCTGGTGTGCCTGGTGCAACAGTGGATCAAGCAGAGCAGAGGCTCACCCATTAGGTGTTTATGCACAGCCTTCCATGTCATAGCACGTTCTTGGTTAGGGAATAATAATTCCCTGCGTGAAGCTGAAAACTGTAGCTTCTAGTTGCCAAGATGCCTTTGCCAAGCTCTGTGAGTGAGGCTGCATCAATAACGGGAGCAAAATGAGCAGAACCTGGACAAGCCTCTTCCCTGGCACAGTTACAGCCAGAGCAAAGCTCTGAGAGTTTGGGCTCTTGTTACCTCCTGAATGAAAAGCAGACATGTTATCCACGAGGTATTTGTGGTCCTCCCTGCTGCATGAAGAGCTGTTGCAAGTACACGCTTGGTGCACTGCCAGATCTCATGGCAAAACTGTTCCACCAAGGTCTCTGGTGAAGTGATGATCGTGTACACAATGCAATATTTATGCCGCTTTTATTGTGGCTGCTTTGAAAGATCATACCTGACCTAGGATAAAGTATGTTCTGGACATACTGATTTCTGAATAGTTAGCTCTTCCAAGTATTTTAGAAAACATGAACTGATGTGATGTTTTGAGTCTAGTTGCAAGCTCTTTAAAACTAAAACCAGCATAGTGTCTCGAGAAGCCATGGCCTAAGTGTGGGATTGTATCCCTTTAAGTAGTTTTGAGCCCTCAAGTTGTGCGTACTGTGGATTATGTTTTAGATACTGCCAGAAAACAGTTAGAGCAGCAGTTTAACATAGCTAAGCCTTTCATGTTTGCATACAGTTAGGAAACCTGGTTATTCAGGATCCAACTGTGTGCCTGTCATTTCTTCATGTTCTTGCTGTTGTATAATAAACAAAAGACACAACATCAGCCAAACAGCAGATCGGTGTTCGGTTTCCGTCGTTGGGAGGAGGTAATTTCAGAAACATTTCCTGAGCAATGTAATTATGTGTATGCTAATTTGCCTCAGAAATTCAGGTTTAGTCTCTTAAGTGGAAGACCTGGTTACAGAAAGGGACTTTCTCTTCTTCAGGATTAGTCACTAATAGATGAAAAAATTGCTGATGTTTAAAGTCAATTATACCTTGATCATCTTAGACATTTCAGAAGGCTCATTTTTCCCCATGTGCCTCAGCAAATTAGAACTCATTCCAACAGCAGCATAGGTTCAGATTTGTTAGTATTTGAAATACAAAATGGGCCTTAGGAAATAGGCTAAATGAAGGAGTTGTACAGAATGTGAGATTTTGGTCCCATCTTTAATATATGTTTCAGCTAAGCTATAAACAAGTGTATTTAACCTGGCATGTACCCAGGTTTTAGTTTGTTTGGTTTTAAACAAAGGTCTAAAGTCAGCTTTTTTGAAGTCAGCTAGTTAGCCCATGCCATCTCTTCTGTGCTGAATTGTTGCTTGTTATATCTATTCCCTAGGGCTTTGCCCTGTCCAGCGCTAAACGTTTCTGATGACGGGATTCCACTCTTCCCCTGGAGAGACAATTCCACAGTCTAATAGAGCTTGCCATTAGTGAAATTTTACTGATGATCAGCCTTAATTTTTCTCTGCTTAATTTTATCCTGTTACTAGAGTGTAGTGATTGATTTATTCTGGGGAAATTCAGTAAATGGTTCCTGCTTCACAGGATGGACCTTACAATAAATAGCAAATTGTCATGACCTGTCTGTGGGTGTCCTGAGACTACATAGGAACTCAATTTATCTCGACATTCATTCCCTGGAAGCTATTTCTGTCAGTACCAACTCAGTGGAGGAATAAGCAATGAATTTAACTGCCAGACTGCCTGCCTCCTGCCCCAGCACCAGCCTTGCAGCAAGGAGATGTTTAGTCATTCCTTGAGCACAATGCTCAGAGGCAGGAGCTCCTGCAGGGTCTGGTGCTGTGACTGTGCCCAAAGGAAGGGCATTTAGGATCTGTTTCCACTGTCACTTGCCTTGGTTCCACATTAAAGGAGCTTCACTGATGATGTGGAGATACTCCTGGTTTTTATTGGTGTAAAGTAAGTGAAGAATCTGACCTTATAAATTCCAGTCTATCAATCCCATGGTTTCCCTGTGCCTGGTACAGAGTTTATGTAACTCTCCCAGTTTTAGTGAGGCATTTTATACCTCTTTATACATGCAGATGATCTGAACTCTGTGTTCATATGTCAAGGGTGGGTCTGGGCATATGCTCAAACAAATTTGAGGTGCCTCAGCTCAACGAATTGCCACTCATGAGCTGAGATGCAGTACGTGCCCATGTATGCATGCTGGGTATGTAAGTTGCTAGGCTTAAACTAGTAGGTTTTACTTCATTTCACCACTTAGGAAG
The DNA here is from genome assembly GCA_013389945.1 of Fregata magnificens. Taxonomy (NCBI): domain Eukaryota; kingdom Metazoa; phylum Chordata; class Aves; order Suliformes; family Fregatidae; genus Fregata; species Fregata magnificens. The sequence goes on from WAAD01016396.1 coordinate 37,253, forward strand.
AGAAATGTTTTGTTATTGTGGCTCAGCTGCTGAGCAGTAACTTCTCCCTCTGTGGAAGCTTGACTGTGTCTGATAATGTAGCCATATTGTACTTGCATTACGAGGATGGACTAAAGTATTTATCCTTAAAGTTCTTATTTCTGGAGTTTTTAGAAGGTGGCAGGTGCTATGTGATTGCAAGTGGTTTGTTCTGTTGGAAGCAGGAGCAGTGCCAGGAACTGAGAGGAATAATCATTCCTATCTTTTATATGTGAAATTTCAGATAGATATCTGGAAATCATTAATGTCATAAACCTCCCTCTTCAAACTCTTCTTTCATTTTCCTCAGGTATAATTGATTTCCTTGTGAGCCAGCATCCTATTGCAAAAGTACTGAGAGACCACCTGGTCTTCAAGATTGCACCCATGCTCAATCCTGATGGAGTATACCTAGGAAATTACAGGTATGGTGTGGAATATGAATCTGCATATCTACCTTATACACCCTGCACTGTTTTGTCACTGAATTTTATATGGCTTCTTTCAATTCATTCCTCTTAAACTGGAGGTTGTCATGGGCCATATGCTTCCTGAATTTTCTATCGAGGAAGGGGGGTCAATGGCAAATTTGCTTGCTTCAGGAGGTAGAGAGCAACTATCCAAGATAGCAGGGTATCTGGTCTGCAAGCCTGCTTTAGGTGTGGGAGTTAGTCAGCTTAGAGTTAGACCTTAGCTGTGTTTTATAAATGCATTCATTATGCTGCTCATCAGCCTCTATGTAAATGTGTCAGTCAATCACAGTTCCCTTCAACTACCCAGATCATCCATTAAAGTCACAGATTTCAGTCTATTATTGTACTGTAATAGATAGGGATACATGGAATGGAATAATCATTCCACCCTATGCTAATTTTGCTTCATTTTAGTATTTGAATTACTACTTTACCACCTCTTCTGTGGAGAACGTATTCAGATAATCTTTTGTTTTCCCTAAAATTTGTTGCTCTTAATGCATTTATTTACAAAATAAACGTGCTGCTGGAGGTGATAATGAAAAGCAGTTGATTAGTTGATGATTTGTTTGTGGGGGCAATTACATGTACCACATAGTTCTCTGGAGAAGCCCCTGAGAAATGTAATAATACTGTATGTGGTTTTGCTTACAGCGCAAGACTAAATAACACAATACACTCTGTAGCCAGGCTACCTTGAGCTTTGATCTAATTAGGTGTTGCATTGCTAAGCAGAATAAGACTGGGTTGTTGTGTGGGTGAGGAGACCACTGAGGAAGAAGCTAGAAGTTGCAGAAAATGGTGCTGCTGGCTCTGTTCTTTGTTTTGATACGTGCTTCTTAGCCCTCCTGTGCTTTGCTACTTACTAAACTGAAATAGCAGGGAATTGCGTGGGTGATTTCAACAGTGCTTATATACATGTTTTAGAAGTGAAACTTCTGAGGGCACATAGTCTCCTTCCAGCTACACTGATACTCCCTCAACTCTTGGCAAATCCAAAACCAGGGAGTGATACTGCAGTAGTGGCGTCTGACAGCACTAGGAATTTATCATAAAGATTATGTCACCTTACAGCAATAAAGCCCTAAAATGGCTCTAGAATCTGATACTACATTGCCTTACTCTGTTTCAGGTACCCTGTATGTAGGCAACTCCAGTTGCAATTAAGTAGCTTTCATTTTCCCCCATAAATTCTCTTGCCCTGTAGGTTTTTCTCCTGCATATTATTTATACTTTTTGAGAGGCATGCAGCTTTACAGACATGAATATGGCTCATAACTTGAAAAGCCTTTTGGGAACCCAGGTATTAAGAAAGGGCATGTGAATTAATTTGGAATTGCTGAGCCTGATGGTATACTATTGTTTTAGCTTTTCATCATATGCAGAATTTTCAACTCTTCTGAACTAAAGAGGCTTTTAATGAGGTAGTTGGAAAAGCATTTTATTTTCTTGCAATTCTTCACTTTATTTACAAAAGGCCTAATGTAACTAATAACTTAAAAATGAGGGTAATAAGCAAAATGCTACCTATTATCTTGAGAAGAATATTAAAAAGCCTAGTAATGTGCTGGCATTGTAGTTAACTGGTGCTGAGTGAATAATTTACAGCAAACACTTTATTTCCTGCTCATACAAAATCCACAAGCACATCACAATTTATTTGCTTGAATTTACTGGATGAATTTTAAAAAAAATCTCTAAGGATCAATTGCTAGTATTTGAAAATTTAACTCTGAGGCTTCTCTGTGATTGGCTAGATAAGTCTGTTTCATCTCTTTTGGTCTTTGTTCAGATTAGCACATAAATAGGACTTTCAGAAGTCTTCCACATAGCATGGTATAACACAGATCTATTGGCTGGGGACAATCCCCCTGCTTTTGCAAACAAGGTCTGTGGTTCCGTATGCAGCAAGAGCAGTTTTAGGCATTTGAACTTCCTGTTATCTCCCTCTTCCTCAAAGCAGCAGCTAGTGACTATTTCTTTGGTTCATTGAAGGTTCACATTCAGAGCTATGCAAGCTAAGATAATGAAATGGGTAATTAAACCTCATGCTTGAGTTTGTAAATTGATCTCCTGCCAGTGTGAGAGAGAGGGGTTTTTTTTACCCCACCGGTACATAGCTTTTTACAATTGGCAAAGTATACTGTCGGATGCACTTCGCTGTCCTCTGAAATCCCAGGCACAGTGGGCACCATTAACGCCTGAGTATGTCAGCAGTTCTCGTAGAAGGGATGGGATATCCTAGTTCTCCTGTGATCAAAACAGGAACTAACCACTCATTTACCCGGGATGATACGGTAACAGTTGGCTGATGGGATTTTCTTAATTGTCATTTTTGGGGATGCAGGACTTTCACCAAGGGTTTGGGTCCTGTGCTCTTCTCCAAAATCCTCATTCCTTTGTTCTGAGTGCTTGTGAACTGAGGTTTAGGAGTCCAAGCCAAAACTGCAACAATAATGCCAAGAATTGTCTATTATCTATAAACTGTTGCTCATTCTCAAGAGAACAGACCAAATGGGTTGTGACTCTAAAGGGACTTTCTTGTGGTGAAATGTTCATAACCAGCAACAAGTGAGTTTAATATCACAGCTATAAAGCACAAGTGCTTGCAGCACAGACACATCTGTGAGGAAGGTTGTTTATATGTTGCATGTACATTCAGGCGGCTCTAAAAGAAATGGTCATGGAAATGAACATCAATGCCCAGTGTATCAGGATGCATGGAAACAGGGTGCTAAACTTTACTCATTTATTCAAGTATATGCAAGAGTTTAAGAAGTGTATTTGTGGACCCATACACTTAGGAATGAAAAGACAAGGTGCCTTATGTGACTTAAAGGGGTGGGTAAGAATCCCCTCAAATTTAGAATGCTTGGAAGGTCTATACACAATTTTAAAAAGTATTTTTTAAAAATAAATGGACAAAAGTTGCAATTAGATTGTAATCTTAGAGCATAAACCTTTTAATAGAAAGTGAACTAGTACAGTTCTATCTCTTAATAGCTATTACTTATGTATATAAACCAAGAGAGTTGGTGAAATTACCTCTACTAGACTTTATTTCCAGTGAAATTTCTGACTGTTTAGAAATCAGAACATTTAATTATTGCTTTCACCTGTTTCTTTCTGAAGAGAGCTGAGAAATGAAAAACCACAGGCAAACCACACTACAATAGATAAGATTTGGCTGGGTACAAGCGTTGGAGGGCTTAGGTGCACAGAAGTGAAGCCTTCAGAGTGCAAATTCACCTGCAAGCCAAAGTACTGAATGGCTAATTGGGATTGCTCCTGTTTGCAGTGCTAGCTGCTGTTTGCTGATTTGCTAGCATCATCACCTTCTGTGAAGATGACTACTACACTGCACTCTTCTTCAGTGAAAAAAACCTCCATAGTCCTTTTCTTGCCACATGAGTATACCCAGCTTGTTCTAACATACAGGATAATGATAGGTACCTGCTGTTTACTGTGGAAAAGGACGTAGGGTCTCTCCCAAAACAGGAAGACAGGCTTCATCCCTTTCTTGAAGTCTCTAAAGCCTGGTATTACTGTACTTCTAAGTGTAACTGGCTTTGCAGTTACAGTGTGGAGAAAATGTTATGCCACATGGGCTTGTTAATTAAATTGCCCAGGAAGATACCATTGGCTGACGTAGCTAAAATAGTGAGGCTTCAGCATAATTTGCCCTCTGTTCTGGCTGGTAACTTGTCCTCAGCTCTCACCTGAATTGAAAGACCCCTTTTGCTGGGGATGGCGCATGACTTTATCTTTAGCTTTGTGAAAGAACATGGCAAAAAATAAATATATTTGTGAGTTTCTCCATAACACTAATCTCTGATGGATTAAACTGTGAAACAGTTTTAGGAAATAAAGGAAAACTAGTGATGGGAAGAGAGATTTCTTGACTTTTCTCTCTCTGTTTGCAGTAGAGCATTATCATCTTCTGAATCTATTACCATCCCCAGGGAGGTGGGGTTAGACTAAGAAAAAAAAAAAAATGTGTTCTTGATTTAAAAGTCGTGCATCCCCAGGCTTGGCCTGAACTTTCCTTTATTGAGAGCTTGTTCTTAAGCTGGCATTCTGCAGCTGAATGCTGAAATGTGTCCCTGCAGGCGAGATGACTGTACCACACCATCTTAGATTAGTTCCAGTTTGTCAGCCTCACCTTCCAGAGACGAAACCCTATACTGGCACCAAAAGGGATGTGTTTCTTTGTCTGGGCAGCTCTTCACTGAGGTATCCCAGAAATGCCATGACAAGGCAGTTGAAATATCCTGACTGTTCTCTAAAGGCTTTGTTGCATGGCCCAGTAAGGCTTCCTGTTCCTTGCCGTTTCTGTGTTGCCTTCAGTTGGTTAGCTGTGACAGTATCAGCCTTCGGTAAATTAAAGCCATGAATTAGCTGAAATGTTCTGAACCGTCATCACTACAATATCCTTCTAGCTTGATTGTAGGGACTGCAAGGATTTGTGTGAATGGGGAGAAGAGGGCACACACTGATTCTAATCTGTTCTTGTTTCACTGTCAGGTACGATATTTTTGAAGTTAACACAATCTTTACTGCTTGCTTGTGTGAGGAGTTAACAAAGCAATTTGTTGGATGGAAAGGAGGCCAGTCCTACGCAGACTGGAAAGCCAAATTCACCATAAACAGTGTCAGAGTCCATATTGCAATGAAAGCTGTGTTGAGATCAAGTGTTTTGGACAAATGGTATATTTTTGCCCCAGAAACATAGTTTTGTAAGGACTGAAATGGTTTGTGGAAGTGAGTTGAATTTGGCAAGTTGTTTCAAGTGAAAAAAGGGAGCTGGAAAGGCTTGAGAAACATTTAAAATTATTCGTATCAGCATTTTATAAAGGACAATCTTCTCTTGTTTTTGTTTGTTAATGGAATGATTTGTTTAAAAACTGGCCTTTTTTAAAGATCCCTTTTGAAGAGTCTGAAATACAAACAGAAAACTAGGCTTTGGACCAGATGAAATATTTCAGATTTATCCTGAATAGGTTTTTGTGGACTTTATTTCTGTGACTCTAGAAATAGTCGAAAGTTCAACATTTGTGTTCACATGTAATTTATGAGGGGTCTTTTGACAGTAAAAGCATATATGGACTTTATCCAAATTATTTTAGCTCTAAATCAGAGCTATATGTTGTAACACTGAGGAGTGCTGGTTTTGGTCTTTGATAATATCACTTGGGGGGATATACCTACACCTGCATACATACATGTGTATATATGTATGTTCACAGTGACTGGATATCTTATGTCGTTCTTAGTATCACTTGTCCACTTGTGAGACATGGCTACTTGTGTGCATACTGTCATTTGCATGATATCTCTTGATTATTTTTCACCTGTTTTTCTGGTGGGGAAGGGTTTTTTCTTAGCTTCATTTAATGCATGTGAAATTCATGCATTGCCTTGAATTGAAAAAACAGAGTATCCATCTCAGATGACAAGATGAAGCTCTCCATAGAGTTTATTTTTCCTAATTAGGTGTTTGTCATTGTGTATTCTATATAACAACGTATAAGTAAACAATCGTGGACCTTTTGAATAAATTTATTGGTTTTATTTATGTTACTGGGCATAAAAAAATCTATAATTACCAGGTACAGCCGCAATATAACTGGTATTTAATGACAATTACTTTTTGTTACCATAGAAATGAGTCCAAAGTAGTTACCTATAATTTCTCATTCCCAAACCTCACACATGTTGTATTGCGGTATTACCATAGTAATTGCCTATTAGTCATCATAAAATAAGCAGTTACCCAGAAGATATCAGGATAGTGTGAAATTTCTCATCTCCTTCAAAACTTGCAGCACATGCCACTTCTCGTCTTCCTTTAGTGGATTTTTGCCTGAATGACAAGAATGGCCGTTGTACATTAACCCAAGGGAAGAAGGCATGCGATTGGGAGAGAATTGTACTCTAAAAATACACCAGGTCAGGAAAAGTGTGTTCCATCCCCTGAAAATTTAGAACTATTTCTTATTATTGAAAAACAGGGATTTTTCAATCCCACAAAATCGAGGTTTGTTCCTTGCCATGAATTTCCTATTTTTTTTTCCAATTCAGTTGTGACCAAAGCAGAGGCTATACATCTTAGGGGGTCTGTGAGAACAGCATGCTGTGTCAGACCTCACAAGCCCAGTATCCGCTAATGCAGCAGTGGACAGTGCCACGCTCCTTGTAAAAGCAGGAGGTGCTCATAAGATGCTTTCCCAGCTTCCAGTGATTTTCATTTCAGACATTTCCTGAACTCACGGGATTTCTGTCTGCTCAGTAATGTGCAGTGGATTTGTCTTCCTAGCACTTGTCCAGTTTGCCCTTAGATGGTAAGCATTAGCGCTCTCAGTCTGCTCTGGCCTAAGGCTGTTCAGCTCCTGGCCCAGTGCAGGAAGCACCACCCACTTCAGCCTGCTGTGAGCTTCATGGACTTCCCAGTGGCCCCCCTTGCACCTTGTTTGTCTTCTTAATTTAGATTGCATGTTATTGAGGCCAGTGAATCTCTCTCTCTGCCTGCCTAGATGACATTTAGGATCAGCTGGGGGTTGGTGACTCATGTGGAGGCAAATGACGTTCCCCTTCATAGCCGGGACAACAGGAGAGGCAGGCCATAGGTGCCGAGTGTGTTATTGACTGCCTGGTTGGAGTGGTGGCAACTAAGCTCTTCTCTTCTCCTCCCTTTCCAGTCTCAAAATTGGAAATCCAAGGTGGCTTTCCAATGCTTCAGTGCCTTTTGACAGCCTGTTGGATTAAAAACCATAGCTGTGGCCAGGACCAACCACCCTGATAATGGGGAAAAAACAGAGACACACCTGCCACAGTGAGAGAATGGCGATTTCCTTGTATCGCCTTCTCCCATGCGGCTGGGGGAGAGGGTGAGGCATGGCAGAAGCTTTCATCTCCCCCAGCTCTTGCTTGGCATTGAGGACAGGTCAGGAATTTTCTGCCCTGTCTTCCTCCCGCATCCTGTGTGTGTTTGCGTCTGTTTTGGATCTCCCAGCTGATGCAGCGTGCCAGGTTGGGGCCCTGGAAAGCAAAGTCCGGGGTGGATCTGCAGCTGTGACACAGGTGCGCTCTGGGCAACAGCAATGGAAAAGACCAGGGAGGCAAGCGAGCAGCGGAGGTTTTCTCTGGCCCTTATATCCATCTGGCTCCTAGCATTGCCATTCCTTTCCTGCTTGGAAGTTTTCTTTCCATTGTGGCTTTTATTACCCAGAGAGTGCTGTGATTGGAAGACAGTTGCAGCGGTTGCTGGTTTGCTCACCATTACTTAAAAAAAGCTTCCTTGTAAAAAAGTTGTCATCCTTTATCTTAAAACAAATACTAGGTTTGCAAAAGGGTTCCTATCTACTGCCATTGAAAATGCTCTTTATATTGGTGTGGTAACTGCTCATTTAAGCCATATTACAGCTCCTGAGTATTTTTCAGTTGCTATTGATGTGACAAATTCTCTTGCACAGAGGACTGCACCAATCAATAGAGTCAGTATATGTGCTTTAACAACAAAGCCACATGCCTTGGGGTTCCAGTTGAATCTGAACCTTTTAGTAGCATTAAATAAAGCTATATTTATTTTGCTTTTGGTGCAAGAAAAAAAAAGCTGAATCCAACCTAATTTAATACAACTTGTTGGAAGGGTTTGAAGGCAGCATTATGGGGCCATTTTCACATGTGATGAATACGTAACTAGTGTCAGAGCTGCTATTTTGTTGTTTTAAGCGAACCCTTCTCTTTTAGTTAGATTGATCTGGGACTACAGAGTAGCCTTTTATTTTTAGATGAGCGGGGAGAGAAGTCATAATGAGAAATATTGAAATCATAGCTTTTTTTATATCTGCCATTATTCCACTGAGAATGAGACATGATGTCCTTAAAGAGACAGGGCTATTTATTTTCCATTTAAATAGCACCATTTGTGATTATTACCTTTGAGCCGTTATGCAGAGAATAAGCACCCAACTCATGAATCCCAGCCAAGTGAATCAAAGTTTTGTACCTAAGTGCCATTTATGTCTGTGAGTTGCTGTAGGAGCCTATTCTTGACCTTCACTGCCTTTATTTTTTGCATGTTTTTGTCTTCTAGAATGTATTTGTAATTAACAGGGGTCTTAATGTCGGTTTGGTTGAAATGTTTGTTTCCTTTCCTCCCCTCCTGAATAGCTGATCTTAGGTCTGAATAATCCCATCTGGGTTTCTTAGCTTTACTTTCAGTTAAGTAACTAAACATATTGGGTTTTCTTTTCTCTTTTTTTTTTCCTTTCCTCTTTTTTAAGTCTGGCTTGTATCTCTGGTGATTTGAGTTCTTGTTCATAGCAGCAAACAAAGGACCAAAGTCTCCAGTGGGGTTTTTTTTGTTTGGTTTTGTGTTTTGTTTTGTTTGGGTTTTGTGTTTTTGGGGTTTTTTTTCCTTTTTGTAAATTCTGCAAATGACTTAGTAAACCTCAGCCAATTTGCTGTAGATCTTTCTTTTGGTTTACCCATCTGCAATTCAGGAATAATTAGGTCTCATATATCTAAAATTAGCTGTGGAGCTACGTTTATTAGTGTGTGTAAAAACCCATGTTGCATTCCTTGGCTTTGAGGCACTATGTAGGTACCAAGCAGTATTGTTTGGAAAAACGATATCTTTAAATATACCCATGCAGTGCTTTATTGTTAGTTTTGCAAGTGAGAGAAGGGAGAAACATGCTGAGCTGGTCTCTGTCTAACGTCGTAACGAGCTGAGCTCTACTTCTCAAACAGCAGTTGCCAGGCCGCAATCCATGGCATTTAAGAGCTGATACAAAAGACTGGAGGGCTGCTCCGAAAAGGCTATTTGCCAGGCACAGGAAGTTATGGCTGTGACACAACCCAAGAAATATGCCGTGTATTTGCAAGTGCCATCTGCTGGTACGGTTTATTGAGCTATTTCCAGTGACAGGTGCAAGACATGCCTGTAACTGGCTTTTTTTATTGGTGGTCTTCAGGCAGCTGCCTGCTTACATGGCACATATTGTTAGCTTCTAACATGCGTTGCACCTAGGTGCAAATGCACGAAAGCGATCCTCCCACTCTAGCAGTTGCCATAAGGATGCTGTGCCAAAGTGCCGTGAAAGAGGGGAGATGTCAGCACAGTATCAAGGGGCAGGAGAGGTGTCCGTGGGGCGCTTATCCCAAGAGGAGATGGTCTGTAGCATGGAAAGTGTTTGTGTAGCTGTCAGCAATGGGGACGATCCAGCTTCCAGTTCCCAAGGCTTTGTCTCCTCCCTTCCCCCAAATGAAATTAGTGATGCTGCTGCTTTGCAGAAGGTCTAGTTCAGGGAAGTGCTCAGAAGTGTCTCTTGCAATGAGGGCTGTGACTCAGGAGTGTGTGTTGATCCTCTGTGGGCTTTCTTCCGCTCCTGCCCTTGCCCTTTGCTTAATTTTCCCTCCTTAACACAATTACTGGCCCAAACAAAAGGTGTGGTTCCTTGCAGAAGTCAAAAGCAGCTGAAGCTTAGTGTGAACTGTGCTGCCTTTGTCTGCACTATATTTGCCTTGCCAGTAGCATCACTGAGTTGTTGACTCATCTGGGAGCAAATCCCAGAACCTGAAATGTTGATGACGTTGAGCTCAGCTCCAGCCCTGACTGAATTCTCCTGTCCTGGGAGGTAAGAGCTGCATCCAGCCCTGTGGACACCCACACAATTGAGGCTATAAATGGGAATTCAAGCTCTCCTCCTGCTATCAGTTATTGAGTGGGGCTCCTCCCTAACTAGACTCCTCCATTCTTCCCCATCTTCGGGAAGAGATTTCTCTGTCCTGACTCCTGGCTAGCGTGGAGTTGCTGTAGTACTTGGCAGTAGTCTCCTGACTTCCTGGAGAAGAGAAGGCTCTGGGGAGACCTTATTGCAGCCTTTCAATACTTAAAGGGGGCTTATAAGAAAGATGGGGACAGACTGTTTAATAGGGCCTGTTGCGATAGGACAAGGGGTAATGGTTTTAAACTAAAAGAAGGTAGATTCAGACTAGATATAAGGAAGAAATTTTTTACGATGAGAGTGGTGAAACACTGGAACAGGTTGCCCGGAGAGGTGGTAGATGCCCCATCCCTGGAAATGTTTAAGGTCAGATTGGGTGGGGCTCTGAGCAACCTGATCTAGTGGAAGATGTCCCTGCTCATTGCAGGGGGGCTGGACTAGATGAGCTTTAAAGGTCCCTTCCAACACAAACTAGTCTATGATTCCTGAGAAGAACCGACACCCTCCTGTCTGTTGGTCCGGGGGGCAGAGCCAGGATACTTTTGTATTTTAGCTTTACAGGTTACACTTAAGTGCTGGTTTGTGCCAGCATGGTTTGTCTTTGCAACACTTAAGTGAAAAAAGGAAACTACAAGTCAAGAGGAGAAGTATTTTCCTTAACTGTAGAAATGACCAGTTAGAGGTCCAATTCTGCTTTAATGAGAGCACCTGTTGTTCCTTCTAGGTGAACAACCTAAAGTGGGAGAGCGAGGAAGGTGTTTTGTCTGCTATCTGTGAGCATAGGAATGCTCAGCATGTGATTAGTTTGTATCCCAGTTTTGGATTGTTCCACCCCAAACAGCATCTCAGAATCTTTTCCAATGTAACTAACATTCTCTTCCGCACTCCCACCCCCCCACTTCAGCAACATCTGCCCACCTAGACCTACAGATTCACCAGCTGTCAAGGAAGGCAGCTGAGGGATTAATTCTTTATGAAGAGCTTTCTGGACAGAGATCCTGGGATTTTCTGAAGTTGCAGCCATTTACACAAGATCACCAGCAACTAGTGATCACTCCTGTGGTCTCTGCAAGAGTCCCCTTCCTTGCAGTCAAGTTCTATCTTGTTAAACTAGCGCAGGGTTCAGTACTCACCTTCAGTTCACCAGGGAAGGATTTATCACCTGTCTTCCTGTTCCAACTGCCGCTATGTGGGTGGAGAGAGGGAAATCCCATCCAAGTTATTAGGAAAACAATAGCAGCCTAAGGGAATGTTTGTTTAGGTTGCTTTTTTGTTGTTTTCTTTTCCTGGGTGACAGCTGTTCTTTTCTTTTCTTTTTCTTTTTTTTTTTTTTTTNTGTGTGTTAAATTGCAGCACTTAAAATGATGGCAGCTTGCTGTATAATTTATAATATTAGTCCTGAGGGCAGTGTCGTGTAACATGAAAACAATCCTGAGACAAATCTAAATAACATCCATTATCTAAACCAATATTGTATTAATAAGGCAACATTATATAATCTGAGGATGTACATCACTTCTGGGTAGAGTAAAGGCAGACACCTGCCCAAAGTTCCCACTCACATGTCTTGGTCAGCACATTGGCTCCCAGACACTGTAATCTCTTTGTGACTTAGAAGAGCCTTGTTTTCAGTCTTTGTGGTAAAGTATCTCTAAGTCATTCAGAGTTGTGATGTTTCTTCTTCTCTGTTTGGAGAAGATACCTTTTTTTCTTGGGTTAATTCTCACAGGTGAAGTCTCCCAAAAGAAACATGGCTAAGTGTTGGGTTTCGGGAGCTTGCAAGGTGTTGAGCTCTTGAAAACTAGTCCTGGTGCTCATTTGAAAATTTAGGTTGTGGCTGTAAAGGAAACTTTTTATTTAGCTGCTAGTACACAAGCCTTTTCTGCTGAAACAGAGAGAGATTGGAGACTGCTGTTTCACAGCTGCTTTAAGCTAAGGAAAGTGCGTGCTGGTACCCAAAGGGGCAGTTCAGTTCTGTTTTCTCTCCTGGCTGTGCATCCCTGCCATCTCCTTTTTGCCAGGACTGGTGTTTGACAGTGCTGTGAGCCAGAAAAGGACTAATCCTTCAGAAAACCATCCTGACAAAAAAGTTCTCACATGGCTCCCTGTGCAGCCAGAAAAATGGGACCAAGACAGGAGGGAGGAATGAGCAGAGAGGGATCCCTTTTTAGTGGCAGCTTGGGCGTAGATGGGCTTAAAGCAATTTTGAAGCCAGAGCCCAAGATCTAGGTGGCTCTTGTGCAGTTATTCCAGGGATCTTGGAAATTAGAGACATTGGTAACCAGTGATTTCTTGGATGGTTTGTGTGTTCAAATGCGACCATCCCTATATGATCTCTTTCTTAGGATTATTATTTGCTAACAGCAGCAAATGATTATTTATATCACTTGGTAACAAGTTGGGTGACTCAACATGTCCATTCAGGAAAACAGGGGCTTAATGGTGTCAGAGGCTGGAAATGAGCTGTTTTCATGCAACTGTTATACCCCATTACGTACACACCGTGAAAAACTGTCCACAAAATCCTTTTCTCTCTCCACTCCCTATAAATACAGAAGCCATCATAGCTGTGCTGACACAGCAGAGGGAGCAATTAATCTCATAGCAGATTACTTCTCTGCTGCCCCTGGCGCCAGGCAGAGGGGGGATGTCAGGGTAGTCTGGGAGGAGGTAGGTGTGACAGCTGATTGGCAGCTGATGGCTTTGCCTGGTTGGTGCCTAAGAGCTGGAAGAAGAGCGCTCTGCCAACATAGAGGACTTGGGATCAGAAAAGGGATGTGACATTTCTGGACACACAGTGTTGAGCCACAAAAACATTAGCTGTCTCTGCCAGTGTGAGTGGGACAGGTATTCTGCCTCTTCTTCCCCTCCCAGACTGAAAAGGATGTATGTTAATAGAAGTATATGTGACTTAACGTGCAGCTACTCGGTGTTAACCCAGGTCCCCAGGGAAGAGGAGTGCTTATTTCAGGTTGCGCAGATCATAAACCTGCTGCCTTGTGTAGTGCATGTGCTCTGAATACTAATGTTCCCTTTCCCTTTTCTTTACTGACACGGCCATTGAGCTGATGAATTGTATAGATTATACAATGATAATGGATGGGGAAGGGGAATTTCATCTGTCTCTTTAACCAAAATATGAACAGTAAATCCTGCCTGTTTGCAGAGAACAGCTGGATTTCTAATAACACTGGAATGCAGTTGTGGTAGTGGGGGTGGGTTTATCTGCCCCCTCCCTTTCATCACTGCCATTCAGACATCCAAATGCTCGCAAAAGGACTGGAGCTTTCCAACACCCTGAGGCTAATGCAGCAGTTATCCTGGGAGTCTGCCAGCTCTGTTGGATCTAGGAAAAGCCTGAACCCCTCTGTGGTGCCTCTGCACCATGCCTAGTGGAAGAAAGGGAAGCAAGGGCCTTGCATTTGATTCTCCAAGTAACAGCTGGGTGAGAGAATGGGTTTTTCATGTAAACAAGACCAGTCTCTATTCATAGAGTGGGCTGAGCTGTGATATGATCCTGTGCAAAGCAATGAGTGAGCTGCATTGTGGAAGGGCTTATGGTAAGATTGTGTGTATCTTTGGGAATCTCAAGAACTGAAAGACGGATGTCACAGAAATGTGCAAAGCCTCTCAGGCTGGTCATGTTTGTATTATTAATAATATTTTTTGTATATTAATTTGAATCAAAATAGTTTAGTAAGGGAGCCTGAATGTTCAGGTGATTGATAATGCATTGTCACTGCAGTGCTGACCAGAAGCCACAATCCTGTTCTGCTAGGTAATCTACAAGTACATCATAAATGATCCTCACTTTCCCAAAGTGCTTTCAGAGCTAAAAGAGTGTGGCACAGCAGGTGGACAAGGCAATCAAGCAAGCTGTTATAGCAGGGGAAGTCAGAGCACTAAACATAATAGTGGTAGGGTTTTTTCCTACTTTTTATGGTGTCAGTCCCCCCCGCCCCCCCCCCGGTTGGTGGCAGGAAACACAATAGCTAACTGTACAATCAGGCTGAATAACCTTCATATATCAACTGGTAGTAGGACTACTCTAAATTTGGTGAACCCAGGGAAGCAGCTTTCAGTGACAAAATACATTTGCAAAGGAAGGTTGACCCAAAAGGTGTGTTTCTTCAGAATGGATTACTTTTAGATGTTCTTCCATTCTCTCATTCTTTACTCCTTGGGCAAAACTGTGGAGTACTACTCAGCTCCCAGTTTAGGCATCATTTAAATTCTAGCACTAGGATTTTCCTTATTCTGTTGCAGCTGAGCAGTATTATGGTTCTACCCATTGTTTTACATCTGGATTAAATTGTCATTTTGTGCATCTGGAGGTAGGTTTGTTCAGTAGTTTTTGGAAATCCACAGATGTTCAAGGCCCAGTCAATCTTTTGGCAATGCTTGCTAGTGAGGAAGCTACACAGTGAAAATATCTATTCCATGCAAGCGCTCCCAGCAAGTTTTGTACCCCAGCAGTTGTCCTTGGATAGATCTTCTGTCTGCTCTTCCAAGACTGAAAAGAATCAATTGACAAACTGCCAGTCTATCTCCTTTACTTTCTACTACTCCTTTGCTAATTGTCTGTACATTTTCAGCTGCTAAAATCTTTTTTGTTTTTAATTCTTCCAGTAGGGTTTACTTTTACTCCTGCTGTTGACATGCAAGGAGGAACTGATGCTGGCATAGGTTTGTTCTTGACATCTCCATCTTGCTGATGCTTTGCTAACTAGTGTAAAAGAAAGACAGGTCACATCTAGGAGATATGCTGTTATTGGTATAGGTGAGAGGCAAGTGCAATCCTAGCAGACAGTTCTTATTCCTTACATTGGTCACCTTTTCAATTACAGATGTGATCTGCTAAAGTCTTGTCATTCTCATTCTAGTTTCTGTTAATGAAATGCATTTAACTGTCAGCTCTTGTTAACAGTAACAACACAGCTGAGGATTCATAAATTCCTGTGGAAGTCAAATGACTGCTACCTTAGAAGAACTCCGTCAAGTCTTTTTTCATCTTGAAGCTGGAGGAGGAGAAAACCACAGCTTTCTTGATCCAGCCAACAAGAATATTTTGAACAATGAATCTATCTCAGACTTTTATTTCTGATTCCTGTCTGAAAAGGTCTAGATGAATATTCTGTTTCTAAGAACCCTGGGTTTTTGAGTCTGTGTCATCACTCAGTTGTGCTCTTTGTATCCTGGATCTATCTCAAATTATTACTTGTTACCTGGAATATTCAGAAACTCAACTTTTCAAAAGCCAGTCAGACAAGTGCAGTCCATAGATGTGTAAACAGTTGTGTTTGGCACAGGTTCAACCCATTCTGAAGAACTACAAGAATGAGAAGAGAATTAGAAAAATTGCTGTGTGACAAGACAGTCCTGGAGCCTAGCTTGCTTAGATTAACACACAGCAGGCAAAGGAATGAAAGACATGATCTGAGACCGTATGCGGGGACTCATCAGACCATGATCTGAGTCTAAGTACATACTTTAGGAATATGCTAACTTGGAGTAACATAAAGGTTACTTTTCAGTGTAAAAGGGGAGGGCATAAAAGAGCAGAATGTCTTGACACTGATGTTCAAGAAATGAAGCTTCAAGTCCTTGAGGGAATGGTTAAAGACTGTGGTGTATTTTTGAAATAAAAATATTTTCTGAAAAGGTCTGTTTGGGGTTTTGTTTGTTTGGTTTGGTTTGGTTGGGTTTGGGGTTTTTTTTTTGTGAATGGGAATGGCTTCAAGGGAGATCTTTGTGTGTGAATGGTAGGTCAGCAAAGATGATCACAGTAGGCTCTTTCTGGCTTTAAAATGTATGATTTTCAAACTATTGTACAGTGCTGATAGCTTTCTTTTGCAAGAAGCCCGTATACCCAATGACCTCTTGGTCTTTCTTAGAATTGTAGGTTTGTTTGACTGGAAAAATTGGGCACACTGCGTATAAACTTAAATCATTCAATCTAATTGAAGTATTCTATGAGTTCTGGAGAGAATTTCTTCCTTTCAAATGACAAATTCCATTAGAATCAGTGGAAGCTGGAGGTTTTTTCTTTCAACCATCCAATGCAGAGGGGTTTACGGTTTGGTATTGTGTAAGCTTAATAGGGTAAAGAATAGAATAGAATAGAATCATTAAGGTTGGAAAAGACCTCTAAGATCATCAAGTCCAACCATCAACTAACACCACCATGCCTCCTAAACCATGTCCTGAAGTGCCACATCTACATGTTTTTTGAACACCTCCAGGGATGGTGACTCCACCACCTCTCTGGGCAGCCTGTTCCAATGCTTGACCACTCCTTCAGTAAAGAAATTTTTCCTAATATCCAATCTAGACCTCCCCTGACGCAACTTGAGGCCATTTCCTCTCGTCCTATCACTGGTTACTTGGGAGAAGAGACCAACACCGACCTCACTACAACCTCCCTTCAGGTAGTTGTAGAGAGTGATAAGGTCTCCCCTCAGCCTCCTCTTCTCCAGGCTAAACAGCCCCAGTTCCCTCAGCCGCTCCTCGTAAGACTTGTTTTCTAGACCCTTCACCAGCCTCGTTGCCCTTCTCTGGACACGCTCCAGCACCTCAGTGTCCTTCTTGTACTGAGGGGCCCAAAACTGAACACAGTACTCGAGGTGCGGCCTCACCAGTGCCGAGTACAGGGGCACGATCACTTCCCTACTCCTGCTGGTCACACTATTCCTGATGCAAGCCAGGATGCCGTTGGCCTTCTTGACCACCTGGGCACACTGCCGGCTCATGTTCAGCCGGCTGTCGACCAGCACCCCCAGGTCCTTTTCTGCCGGGCAGCTCTCCAGCCACTCTCCCCCAAGCCTGTAGTGTTGCATGGGGTTGTTGTGACCAAAGCGCAGGACCTGGCACTTGGCCTTGTTAAGGCCAAGTTAAGAAGAAACGTCAAAAAATGAAACTTCATCATTTCTCAGAAAACCCAGTTAATTTTTGCTGATGCCTCCCTGGACACTTGCCTTAAACAGAAGCTGTTGGGCTGAAGCTGTATAAGCCCTGTAGTTGTTCCAGGTCTGCAGAAGCAGGAGGAAGGTCAGCTTTGACCATATGATCATTGCTGGCATGATCAGAAATTGTTTGCACATGCATATTCCTCAATGACAGTTAAGTTCATTACAGACATGGTGCTTTGTTTTAAGTCAAACATGAAAAAAATATTTTTTTTATTGAAAAGATACAATCTGTAACCTGTAAAATGAAAGGCTGGAACATGGGACTGGGAACAATTAATTCAGTTGGAATCAGGCAATGACTAAGTGCTGGCATGAACAAAGAAAATATTGTGGCCACATTCTTTATAAATGGATCTCTCAGTCCACATCTCTTTTATTTATTCCTGGAAACAATACTGTGTTTTCCTATATTTGGGGACATAAATTGTATTAAACTCTGAGCTCTTAAATAGTCTCAATGTGACTTTGACCAGTGGTCAAGGTGAAAGCAAGTATTTAGTTCTGTCAAGAACAGAATATTTTGTCTTTAGTCATCTTAATTAAAGTGATGACCTAAACTTCTCCCTGTATATGTGTTCATACCACCATTTAATTAGCTGAAGAAGTTATCTGGCAAATTAGAATTACTGCCAACGACATATCGATAAAATACAGTAGAAATGCCAAGTGGTCATTTACATGATTGCAACTACTTTAATATAACTGGTTGATATGAAGAGCTTTGTGTTATAGCACTCTGTGTTTCTTAATCAGTACTTCAAGAAAACTGCAAGGAAGATGGAGTCTGGACATCAGTTCTGTGCTCTTCACATGCTCCTATGCCTTTCTTACTACGTCCTGTTGGAGGAGGATGGTGCACAGGTACTCAGCTGGACAGTCCTGTTCTACTCGTGAGGAAAGCCTTAGGTCTGCGCTGGATTTGGAGGCTTGCGCTCAGATTTTCATAAGTACCTGATGGTTCTCAGGTGCTGAAGTTTTAGTTGCTGACACTGAGATATGTCAAAGGCTTCTGGAATCCAGATGAAGAGTGTTTAGCAGTTTTTAAAAATACAGGCCCTTCTATAGCATGTCTCAAATCAGACACCAAAATACTTAGTCAATCTTGAAATTTTTAGCTTTGGAATTTAAACTAGCTCCCTGTGGATCTCATGGAAAGGTTCTACAGTTATTTGTGTTGCAAATGGAATAGAGAAGGAAGCGGATTTTCAGATGTATGAAGCTTTCTCTTTTGATTCCTGTCTTATTGTTTGTTTCCATGTAGATGCACCTGTATTGGTGTACTGTTTGACATTTCTGATCTTCCACAAGCCAGACACCCAGTTCTGACCCACAAGTGGTGATAGCAGCTTGGCTTCCTAACACAGCTACTGCCACCAGATTTTGTTCCTTTGCACTAACGAGTCTAAAAGGACAAGTAGGACTAAACCAGCTGCAAGTAAAATTTCCCAAGGGATTGCCTGCAGGCATAAATGCATCACTGTTGGGACGAGAGCAGCTGCCTCTGTCCTGTTAGCTAAGGATCTCTTTTGGGGCAGGATGGGGCATCTTGGGACACAGAGCATATGAGGAAAGGAATTTGGAGGAGAGTGTTCAGCTGCAGGACAGAATTATGCCTTGCTGTACTCTCTCTCTCTCACTCTCTTTTTTTTTTGTTTGTTTGTTTTGTTTTCTCTTGAGACTGTTAAACTTCTCCCAAGAACAGCCTGGAATCCTGAGCTTCTATATCTGTTTGTTTAAAAAAAAGAAAAAAAAAGAAAAAAAAGGAAGAAATATTTGGCATATCTAGTTTGTCTAAAATTTTGTTTAATAAATAAGATTTTTTCTGGGTGCTTGTGGGTTATCAATCTAAAAAAATACCCAAAACAGCAAAGGGCTTTCTGGTAAAGGGCAGATTTCTAGAAGTAGCTCTGTAGTTCTCCATCTGCACATAAGTGGATGTAGTTTTACATGAAGACTTTTTTCTGGAAGCAGTTGATGCCATCACAAATAAGATCCTGGTTGTCTCTGCAAGAAATTATTAGATATGTAAGTAACAAGAACAAAACAGCTGCATGTTTCAAGGCTTCACTGGAGACTATTTCCAGTCGTCCTAAAACATCAACATGCTTTGAGTTGTTTTCAGAACTCCCTCTATCGCAAATTAAAAAAAAAAAATCCTTCAGAGGGGGTATCATTAAATGGGCATTTGCATATATAACACACCTCTGTAACTGCAGTATGTAGGAGTTTCAGTCTTCTAATCTCCTGAAAATTTAGTTTAGAAACAGGCCTTTAGTATATAGACCTAACAGGAGGGAAAATGCTGTCATCTGCTTTTTTGTCTCTTTAAAGTACCGAATCATCTGCCCAGAGATTAGGAGTGAAGGTCTGGCTTTGGTGCTGTAATACCTAATTGAATTATGAGCCTAGGTGTAGTTCTGAGAGAGGACTTAGCGCAAATTCTCATACTGATTTTGGCACTTAAATTACCTTTCAACCAATGACACTTGCTTTAATTTGAGTACCTGGACTCCAGCTACTCTGGGGCATATTTTTAAAGGTAATCTGTGCCTAATTCCCATTGATGCCAGCAACATGTCACGGGACAGAACCTGTTAACAAGAAATTAAGAATTACCTACCTTATAACCGGCAGAAAAGGACCTGATGTCTACTACCCACAGGACATACCAAATGTGAGCTCTGGTAGGAAATGACAGAAGATTGCCATTTGTGAGAATTTCTGTGGCAGTCCTTGACTTGAGAGGAGACAGAGTTCAGGAGGCTTTTGGGAATGACTGTGGGGACCAGAATCATAATAACATTTGGTACTCTGTTTTATGCCTGGGCATAAACAGAGCCAGAGCGTCAGAGCTAAAATCTGCTCTGAGCATCGCTGATCATTTACTAAAGAGGAGAGGGGCCTTCTCTCTTTCCTTGCTTGCTAGTCTGTGTTGGTGTGATTTGCTTGCTGGTTTCTTATACCAGGCTGATGTGCCATTGCCACTATTTGATGTGGAAATACTGAGTGGAGTAACTGTTAGATACCTTTTATTAGCCTGTGCTTGTGTGGTATCCTCCTGAGAGTTCAGGGAAGCGTATATGCGTGTGGGCTACACTGAGATAGTGAAGGAGCTCAGCTGAGTCACTGGGCTAATCCTGTGCTCTCACCTAGCTAATATGCCTTGTTGCACTGACTCTGCTTTGGGAGGTTTAAAATGGGAGTGTGGAAAAGAGAGGCAAAGATCTATCTGAGGTCTGGAAAACATATCTTGTAGTGCAATCTAAAGGAGATTTTAATCCTCCTATTTAATATAGGAAGCTGATACCACTATCATGCATGCATTCAGTCAGAGGGGCAAGGCAGGTTCTGAAAAATTTAGCAGAGGAGGGTATGACAAAAATATTTGGAGAGTGAAACTTTCAAATAGGGAAGTAAACATTTCAAATGGGGAAACAAGCCACCGCAAGTAGCAGATTGTTACCTCATGAGGCCTGCAGATGAAGACCAAACTTTTTCCTCCCTTATGGGTGTGTCTGTAGAAGCTTGGTGTCATTGAATGGTCCGTTGTTTAAAAAAGTCAGCCTAGATGAATTAAGGGTCTCCCCTGACTTTTCAGAGTATGTGAATATTCTGAAGTTCATCACAATTTTCAGGGCTCCTCAAAGTCTAGTTTTCTGCTCCAGTTCTGTACAGCTTTCTAAAAATCTCCTGCAGGAGCGTGCTCTACTCCCAAAAGATCAACAGCATTTTGCAGTGCTTGGCACCCTGCTGACCAGGGCTTCCTTCTATACAAAAACACATTAAGCAGAAATAGAAAACTTATTGAGAGAATGATACCAAATTGCAGATGCAATAATTATATTCGCTGGTGTCAGAGCACTGTTATAACAAGAAATAATAATGAAACATTTACTTCATCCTTTTTCAGGGGCCAATAAAGGGTAATGTGACCATATTCAGAAAGAATCTTTTTTTTTAATGTTCTACGTTGCCTTCATTAACTGTTTTTTGATTTCTTGTTTTACAAACCTTTTAATTGAAGGGGGGGGAAGCATAAGAAGGACACATTTTGGAGGAACAACAACCAAGAAGTTTCCTCCTAAGTGTTATTGGTTCCACTACAATTTCAAGAATGCTGCTGCCACTCTGTATTGCAGCACCTTGGATTAGAGTTTTCATTAAAATCTCTTGTTGAAGGTCTTTTCACACAAAGTTTTTCTTTGGAAGTTTCGTTTCATCCAATTAACTTCTCTATATCTTTGAAGTTCGGCCAAAACCAGTGAGACAGTGACTGCGTCTTCGTGGGAAGCGACATATAGTAGCACAGAGTCATATAAGGTAACAAAGCTCTTTTTTTTACTGCAAAAGAGGTAGGGAGGATTTGAGAACCCTTCAGCTTTGGACACCTTTTGCCATTCTTGAGGTTCATTGATTTGAGTGCTGTGGGAAGGGACTAGCCAGTTGGGTGCTTTTTCGGTGGTCTTTTGCTGTGCACATGAATTCAGTTGCCAGAACTTTGCAGCTATTAATATGCCTTTAGATTTATTCACTATGCAGTGGTGCTTTGTGTGTTTGCATTTTTAAGAAGGATGAAAGTATCCTTGCATACAAATTCCTTGGATATAGAGCAGCATTCAATGAAGAACAGAACTGATACAAGAGAAGACAAGTCAGTGAGCCAAAGCTCTCCTTGTCTCCCCCAAAGGGTAGACTCCCAAAAGTTAACCTAATTAAGGAGGGCACTTAGGCCATGGGGTTAACAGCTGTTCAGGAGGCAACAGAGAGCTCCTTTAGGACCTGAGGTTAGACTTTGGAAATAGTTACTCATGGGAGTATACAGGAAAATTGCTGTGCACGTGTGCATGTATGTGCATAGAATTCAGAACGAAGGGTTTAGATGCAGCAGCACCGACAAGGATGGAAATAGGTCAGTCAGTCGTTTAAGTGCTCTCTACATGTTCCTTCTCTGTGACAGCTCTGAGTAGCAGTTGGAAGACAGCCTGGGATTTCATTTAGAAGCGTGACCCAGAAGAAAAAGAGAAAGGAGGGGGTCATTTTGCTTGTTTTGATGCCCACGTGTCCCATTTTCAATTATCCCTCCCATCCACTCTCATTGGAATGCAGTGAGATGCCTACAAATGAGCCATGAGAGAATTTCAAAGGTTTGGATGCTCCATTCGGAAAACTCAGTGGAAAAAAACTGTGCACCTCTTTGGGTTGTGAAACTTGAGTTGAAATTGCTTGAGGACAAAGTTTCCCTTGGGGTTTTAGTCTTTTGAAAAGCCTGAAGGACTTTGTGTACCTGATTAGGGGATTACTGTCTTCATGTTGTCAGATCTTGCCCTATAGATTCTGGGCTTTGCTTAGTAGGTATAACACCATCTACACTTTAAATACCTTTTCGAATAATACAAGTTGGATTAATTTTGTTTAGCTCTTAGCCATCTAAAAGTTAGTCATCTACTCTGGACTGGTGGCTTAGAGGTGTCTGTGGTCAGTGGGGCATTCCCAGAAAGTAAGTGGGCTAAACTGCCATATGGACAGATTTCTCTAACCCTGTTAACTGGCGGGAGTTGAGGGGGCTGGGGTTAGAGTGAGATTTATCTTGCCTTTCTTAAGCTGTTTGACATGAGTCAGAAGATCTGCTCTCCAGCTGCCATAAATTTAGTGATATCCATGCATACAGTTATCAACAGAGTTGTACCAATTTACATTGACTGTGGATCTGGCCCACTGGATTTTTTTTTTAATTTATTCTTTTAAAAAAGTATAATAGTACCAGATGTTGCTATCACTAACTAGACTCTAGTTCTGGCTCAGTACCCATACATGAATGGTCAGTCTGATTCCTTGTTAGCACTGAAGTGTTTTCTAAGAACATGAGAATTGCTACAGAAGACTAAACCAACAGTCTGTTTAGTTAACTGTCTTGTTTGTGACGAGCTAGTGCCATGTGCTGGCATTGATATACTGGTCTCAGTAATCTGTTAAGTATCTTGGGGTTTTTTTTTCTTTCTCTATGGCTTTCTCCTTCCATCTTTCTTTCTTTTAATTTTGAGCTATTTCCAAACACAACTTTACCCGTTTGTCACATTTTTGCCTGGGAATCCTGTATGCGTTATGATGAAAACGACTACGTTTGGGGGCTGAGTTTGGATGATGCTCTAGAAATAGATCCAGAAGCCAAACTTTGTGATTGCTCCCATTCTCCATATGTCATAAACAGTGACACAGTAACCTCTAGCCACTCTGAATGTCTCTGTCTTCTGGTTAGGCACTCTCCACTTTTTGTGACCAGCTGTGTGCTCAGGTCCTCCTCCCTTCCACCTTTATCCCTTTTATTCTCACCCTGCTTTTCATCGCTCCCTTATCTTTTGGTCTCCTCAGTCCTTAGTTTCCTATCCTGATATCGGATTTACTGCTTTTATACGTCTTCCCCACCACCACCGTCTCCTTGAATTGTGAATCTAACACATTTGCTGCCATTTGTCATAGTGCTTTTGCATCATCCCTCTTCCCCCCACCTTTACCCACGACTGTCTAGTCTTATTTAATGCGTACATTCCATTGTGTCCAGGGCCGGCTACTACTCTGTGTAGAACTCCCTTCAGGCCCTTAAGTTTAAAAGTTTCTCTTCCTTTCAAAATTTCTTCTTGTCTGCTCAAATATTAGAGCAAGCAGCATGGCACAGTGGAGAAAGAAGCAAACAGGGCTGAAGAGATTTTGTGATGTCAGACTTTGTCTCAAAATGTCCCTTTCTTGCAATAGAGGATTAATAAAAGCCAAATGCTCCCTGTTTGCAGTAGGACTTTGGGTTTTTGCAATGTTAATTTTTTTTTTTTCAGNCCCAAACAATATATTTTAAGTTTTCCAGTTAAGCTTGAATATTGCGTTCGCAGGAGCGGGGAGGTGTGTGTAGTGCTTTGGTCAAGCAGAGCTCTTTGAGTTTATTCATTTCCCCCCCACACACACCAGTTAAGCTGTTCTGCTACATTGGAGAGAGAAATATCAACACCAATTTGTTTTTAGCTTGGCTAAAGTTGCCCGTCCCAGTCTAAGGCAAGTTGCTTTTTCATACCTGAAGATAATTTTGCTAACCTGGCATATTTAGCTGTCCTGTGTCCACTTGGTGAATGTCATTTGCTGTTTATTCCT
>WAAD01016396.1:67144-85052 GCA_013389945.1 Fregata magnificens
AAGTCACCAAAAACTCCTCTCAAACTTCCAATTTCTCTGACATCTGTATGTTGCTGATTGTCTGTGGGGACTGATTCTCATGGCACTGCTTTATCACTCTACTTCATCTCATCCATTTAGAGGTGCACAGGGAGCCAGACAAAGAGCAGAGCTCAGGCCTGGCTGAATTTACAAAAGAGTTTTTAGGGCATCTCCCTCCCTAAACCTGTCCTTTTCCCCTTATGCACACATGCACACACACATTTTATATATACATGTAAGCCTCTTTACCATTATGTCCTTTTCTGTGAAATTGAGTAAAAATTGGCCAGTGGGTTTAAAAGTTAGATGGGGTACAGGTAGAAAAGGACAGACAGGCAAACCCACACTTTTGTGCATTGTCAGTATGGTTATTCAAGTCTTTTTTTCTTAAGAAGGTGGGCTGAANACAGATGTGGTGAGGAAATGGAACTCTGACAACAACCAGCATGGAAAAGCAAAAGGTATTGAGTGCTGCAGCGTGCACAAGCACATGAGCATTTGCACTTTTTAACCATGGGATGACCTTGCACTGAATTTCCTTCCACTGCCATGGCATATTTCATTTCACATGTACTGTGCTTAAAAGAACAGATATAACATTCACCATCTCAACAGAGGATGACATAGGCTGACTCTTGCACTTGTGGTGCTGACAGTGTCAGGTGTAAGAATTTCTCAGAGGCGCTACTGGAGTAAGTATAATTTTCCCTATAAAACTTGGTGAAAGTAATATTGGGCTTGTGCTCTACCTATTCTCTTTATTTTTTGAGTGACAACAGACAAGGTTGCCAGTGAACCAATGTATGGTTGAGCTCTTTCGTTTCAATTTACTTACATGATTTTAATGTATCCATATATCTTACTGCTTTAATATTCATCAGTAATTTCTGGCTGATTGAAAGGAGGATTCACTAGAAGAATAATAAAGACCATAATGCCAGAGAGATACCATTAGACTGAAGTGTGTACTCTTGTCTTTGACAATTATAGAGCTCCTGGCCTTCTATAGTTAAGTTTGAAAGTGAAGTATCTAAGAATGAGAAGAGATGTATAAAGCCAAGTCCAGTGGCATGTCATAATTTCACATTGGATGATGCCTCAAAGGATTACATAAGAAAATAAGATCAGTTCTGCATCACAGGTTTAATTCAAGTAACTAGACTGACAAGAAATCTTTCATTCATGGATATTTAGGCAACACAGCTGCTTTTTTGATTAAGTAAGCTAAATGTATGGGGTGGGATAAGAAGGATGCTAAGATCAGCTTCCACCTGAACTCTTTCCTGGTCCACCTGTATAACAGTTACCTGAAGATCTAGTTTGGCATGGTGTTTCATCCTCACCTCCTTTCTTCAACTGTTACATGTCTTCAGTAATTGTTACATTCTTCTATACATCACAGAAAAGCATATAAGAATAATTTTTTCTATTAACTAGTAGACAAAAATTGCTTTTCTAGCTATTTTACCCCCAAGTACCTATTTTTGAGGGATAATAACAAAAAAAAAGAAAATGCTCTGAAGGTTTTAAATTTTTCAGATTTAACATTTTCATCAGAATTCTCAAACTAGTCTTTCATTGTACCATTATTCATTGCAATGAGATGTTTCAGTGCTCCAAAATCAAAATGTTTCAGCTTGGCTTGGTATCAAATCACATTCTGCTGGTGCATTGCAGTGATTGATAGAAGTTACAGTTTGAATACTTTACATTCCCATTCTTCTGTATCGGACAAGCATCTGTATCGGACAACCGACCCGTATCTCATGTGATGGCACCAAATCCCCTCATACATTGTTTTGAGTCAGTAAGAGGAGATGTCATGGAGTATGATGAGAAGTATATCTTTGCCAGGTAGCTTGCCTTCTAGGGTGTATAGCGTGCTTAACTGATGGGATTGGTGGAAAATAGAAAGCCTAAGTGATCTGAGGTAGAAATTGGTAATGGAACAGAGACCACCACGCTGTCAAATAGTTCCTTCTTCTCTGTGTTGTTTGTGTTGAGGCAACACCACGCAGTGAAGCTCAGATGGTAAAACTCTGCCCCTTAAATTAACAAGTGATTGGGAAAGATCTGAGCCTGATTTAACTCCCTTTGAAAGCATCTGGGCTTTTTGTTGATTGCAATCAGAGACAGATCAGGGCTTTATAGCTTGCCTGCCATCTTCTGAAATGTTACGTGACAAACAAGACACTGGTATTATTTCTGCTATGAAATGTTTGCTATTTTATCATCGCAGTGATTATGGGAAGAACATTTGCATCATGCTCAGAGTTTCTGGTGGACTTCCCAAACATGAAATGGTCTGGGTTTTTGGTGTGTTTTTATTTTGGGTTTTGTTTTGGGTTTTTTTAACTGACTTGGCCACATTGTCCCTTTGCTAATGTGGAGTAGTCAGCTGGCAGGTACTAAAACAATCTGATAGAATAAGGTTAATCTTCTCTCTTTAATTAGACAGCAATATGTAACACACCCAGCCAGATGACCTTGAAAATTAAAGTGAGAATAGAGACACATTAGAGAGGAAAATATCTTTAGTTACAGGGGGTTGGGGGTAGAAGAAACAAGAGGAAATGTTCACTGATATAACAAAACAGCCCCACACAATCCCCCTTCTCTACCCAAACCCTCAGAGAATTCCTCTCATAAAATGGACTGGGATATCTTATTGCTCTTACAGGCATTTCAGAAGTGTTTGTTATGTGTGAAGTAGTGCAATCTTGTTGGAAGTGAACCTCAACAAAATTCAGGGTCTGTCAGAAAACCTTTCTGGAATTCCATAAATCACTTAATCTCCATCTGTAGAGCCTAATATATCCCCATCACTGTAGCACCAAAGTACTTCATAATCCTTTATGTATTTCCTCTCAAAACACCATGGACAGTTGATAATATAATTATTTTTACAAGAGAAGAACTGAGGTATTGCAATTTTTCCCTAGGCTGCATAAGAAGTCTTAACAGTCTCATGTTGTCACCCTAAGTGAACCACTGGGTCATTTTCCCCTCTCCTGTAATATTATGAGACCTGGGGTTTTGTTCAGGACTTTCCACACAACTGTAAATTTTTCACTTAGTAGTGGTAAAGGGACTTTGTATTGGAGTGCCTGGCTAATGGACATATCCCTGACTCTAACTTTTGATGAAAATTATACATGCTAACTAATGAAGCAGGGGGTAGGCTTCTGGCAGGCAATGTGTAAGGGTTGAGTAACGCTGTGGAGAGACAATAAAAGGGGCCTTCTCTCCCACCAACCCAAAATAGATGGATACTTATGTATCCAAGAAGTCATTTGCAAGCTGAACACGTTACAGACATGGCAAGACTATGCAGGAATACAATCAATATTCTGGCCATGTATGGGAGTGAGAAATACCTAAGTGTGTTAGAGCCTGTTAGCAAACATAGTTATAAAAGGAAGCCAGCAATCGTGCTCTCCAGTGCTGGGCAGTTAAGCCTTGCTAGTTAGTATTCAACCAGCAGTTTGCCAGTCCTGTGTTGCTTTTCTATTTGCTATCTCATCAGAATAGCACACACCTTCTTGACAGTTTTGGTATCAAGTCAAACACTCGCTTCAGGATATCAAAGAGGAAAAGGCCTTTGTGATGATGGAGATGGATGACTTCTGGCTGAGTTTTGGCATGACCTATTGAGAATGTGTGTGCAGCATTGCTGCCTTTGCATAAGTGATGCTCTGGATGCAAATGGTCTGGTAGCCTGTAATGTGGTGGAGTAATCATTTAATCCTATTCAGGAGAATAAAGGCAATATCAGGTACAATGCTATCCCTAACCACCACATATTACAGCAAGTTCTCAGTCACAGTTGAGTGCAGCAGTATTGGGATCCAAAGCAAAGCAAAATGGCTGAATTGAGGTATAACTGAAAAACACCCAAAGCCTGTTCATGATCCAGTAATGTCTTACCATTTTATAGTAACCTCCGACTGTCCTAATTCCACAAACTTGGATGTTTCTAATATTCTATCCACTCACATTGCCATTTTGGGGTCAGATTTGGAGAAGCCTTGAGTACAGTCAGCTTCAGCTCAAATCAGAGTAAGTTAGATGCCGAACATGTAACATGCTATATAAATCTAAGTTTTCTTAAACAAAAATCCTGTCCTTGGCCTCTCAGATACAGTGGCCCAAATTAGCGGGTGTCTCTTATGTAAGTTACTTTTTGTCCCAATTGCTCTTTTATGAATTGGGGACAATGTGGTCCCCTCTTGTACCAGCGCTGTTGGGAAAATTAGTCCATCAGTGTTTATAAAGCAGTTGTCTCCTGCAGTGCTAAGCACTTTAGAAAAACCATGAAGAACTAAATAGCTCTGTCCTCAGAGCAGGCTTTAAGTAGCATGCAGTAAGCAGGAGCCTAGGGCTGCAGATTGAACAATAAGGAAAAGCCAAAATATTGAATAATCCGCTCATTAATGAACAGTGTTGATTCTGTGCACAGAATAAAGCAAGAGCCCTGTGGAAAAATACCCTGTGCTCCTGTAGTTAAAGGCTGTGTCATAATAATGACAGACACAGGGCTGAATGAAGGTTGTATGTATCTGTGCAGCTGTGGCATATCCGAACATTTAAGAGCCCAACTTTGTGACATTAAGGTTGGCTCCTTTGACTGCAGTTTTCTGTGTGTAATAGGTCTGATAGTAAGAGCTGAACCATCTTTTCGGGGTGTTCATATAATGCCAGTCAACAGGGAACATGACACTCCTTTCCTCTTGCCTGAAGGTGAGTACGTTAAGCAAGACTGCCAGCTTCATCTGCCAAGAAGTATACGAAATATATGTTGTAATGTGGGGGAATGTCATTTTACAGCAGCTGGAGTATTCACTAATAATTGTGAGGTGTGTTGTGTATCAGATTAGTTGCATAGTCTGAGTAGGGGCAGAAGTGGAAACAAAACTATAATTCAAGATGAGCTGTGTCTCCAGAAATGCTTATGTGTATATTAGCTGTTTTCTGTGAACCACTGTGACGAGTTTACCTCATCTCCACTCAACCTCCGCCTCCAGGAGCGTAGAATGACAAAGAAATACAAATAGTTTAAAGAAGGTCTGCCTGTCTGAAGGGAAAGGTTTGTAAGGAGACAGAATAGGGCATTGTGTGGAAGTGTCAGGCAGACTGGCCAGGAGGGCCTAGAGGAGCTTGACCTGTTGACAGCATTCACAGAGATCGGAGTCCAGTAAATGAAGCACATGAAGTTAAAATTCTCTTTCTCAGTGGTTTGCAGCTTGTGATCCATGAGTTCCAAGTGGCTTTTGGACTATATCAGGAAAGAAAGTTCATACAATACTGCATTATGGTCTAGGTATGTGAAATTTCTGAAGGGTCAATGCCTTTAGTGGAAATTTTTGGGGATCCAAAAGTTGGAAAAAACCCACTGCCTGCTGTGTTCCTCTCATTAAGTCAATGATATGTTTGATTTTGGAAAGGCTAAACAATGAATCAGGCTTTAAAATGGAAGAACCGTAGGTGTTCTCAGTAACTTGGTTAAAGTATCTGGGTGCGCAAGATTGATGTGCCAGTGTGACTCAGCATGCAGCTGGGAGTGGGAGTCCCGAGAACACCTTCCAGGGGCAGGACAGACAAGACCTGCTCCTGCAGAGCGTTCGTTCGGAGAGATCCACACATGGGGCCAGACATGTACTTCCTATGGGAGAACTTTGCTAAACTGTGACTTGGCTCCCAGGGGGTGTGCTGGAAACCCTGTCCCTTGAAAAACTGAAGATTGGACTGGGCACCATGCAGGAAAATATGCGGGGGGGCATGAGTCCTATACTAGCCACAGGGATGAGCTACGCTAGTGATAGGATCTTACCGTCTTACATCCCAGGCACACTCACAGGGTGTGATTCTCCTTACTGTGGGATGGGTTCTTATTCCCAGCATTCTGCTTTGTACCCAGGAATCCTTCTGGCATTACCGAGGACCCGAGGAGTGTAGGGAGAGTTAAATACTGCAATTGAGATATATCCTGAAGATCAGAGAAGGGAGTCTGCCCGTGTTAGGTGGGGATGAGTGTTCTCCTTGGTGCTTATGTCTGCAACGCCTATTACCAGCTCTGAGAAATGCATGTATTCATCAGAGGGAGAGAATATCCCTTTGTGTTTATTTTTATTTAACATTGTTTACACAGAAAATGGAGAAACACATCTTTAACCATCATGTACTATTTAAAATTATGTCAGTACACCATGCAGTGCTCATTCCGTAAACATCTACTCCACCATGTGGTTTCTGGGAGCTAATGCTGTTCTGCTCTGTATGGCCGCTTGTGTTCTGCCTGGAGCACACTGCAGTGGTTATGTTAAATAGCCTTTGTGAAGGTTTCCAGAGCTCTAAATTAAAAATACAGAAAGCTGGGGAGGGGGAGAGAGAGTTGGGAGGGGAGATTCTCTGTAGATGGAGTGTTAGGATGTCTTGCTACCTAATTGCTGTAGAACATGTGGGCTTGAATGAATCCTCTTTAATGAATAATAGGCAAATGCATAAATTGCAAACCCCAAGCACCCAAATGGTAAAATGCACACTAATGAAGACTCTGACTTCGACAACGGCAGGCGTAGCGTTGATTTGTAAAATGTTGTGAATATAACAGGTTTAAAATGATATATTTATTAAAAGAAGCAATTCTTCCATGTGTTCCCCTTGTATTCACTCTCTCATACTGCACACCTACTCTTCCTGCATGATATTGCAAGCTGCAGTCTCACAGCAGTTTCTTGCTATAACTCTTGCTTCGAAGAAGTGCAACAATAGAGACCAATTACCCTCTGTCTCCACTCTTATTGCAATAAGCCGGAGGAAAAGAAAAAAGGGAGTGCACCCCCTCCCCCCACTACCTTTTCAATTTCAAATCCTAACCCTGTTGGTAGTGCCATTTGTGGATTTGAACTCCCTGGCTTTGTGTGCAGTATTATCTGGAGATTCACCTGGTACTGATCCAATGAACCAACGCAACCTTACAAAGCTGAAGGGAAGAGTGTAGAGTTCTCTTTGTAATAAATCATATGCCATGAAAAAGGATTTCTTTAACTCCTTTTCTCCATTATTCTCCATATCTCACCTTGTGGAAATGGGTCTGTTAGTGAGAGACTTAGACTCACATAGTAGAAAAAATGAACAGGGGAGGGAAAACTGAGGTGAAAGGAAGGCAGAGTTCCTGGTGGTTTCTGTATCTTGGAGATTCACGAAAGAAGAGGCACAACTTGAAAGAATAGGAAGCAGCCCTAAAAATAAACCCAGCATAGGCCTTGCTACTAAACCTTTCTCAGTTCTAGAAAGGGACAAGGATGTTTTCATTAAAGTGGCTGCATAAGAAATCCTTAAAACCAGTGATGAGTTAAGCCCCCAGAGGCAAGGAGGTTCTGTCCAGATAGTTGCCCAGCAAGCTGAATGCTGGTCTGAACATCTTTGGTTTTACTGAGTTGAGCTGGTAACCTCTTGAGATCTGGCTGTCTCCCAAGTAGGGAGGGATGAATACTGCAAAATGTTTCAGTTTCCATTTCAGTTTTGAAACTCATTTGCTTTGACTGAATTTGCACTGTGTTTATGTAAATTTATAAACACTGTAATAAATTTATCTACTTATAGAAAACAGAAATTTTAGAAAAAGGCTGGAGAACATTTGTGAAACGCAAATTCTAATTCAACAAGTATAATCACAGAACCTGATTTAAATGTACATTCAATCACAAAGCAGAAACATAGTATGTGGTCTGTATATCTAGCAAACCCTAAGAAGCGTAATCCAAAATTCAAACAGTTGTTAATGGCTTAAATATTTAAAATTACATACATGTATTTTTTTTGTGGCGGCAATGACTGTGACACACAACCCAGGTTTTCACAGTATGAACGAAGACCACAATCAGATAACAGTAGCAGTTTGCTACTTTGCTTGTTGTAGAAAGCTCAGCTACTTTGGATTATACTTTTTTCTAACCTAGGAGAGTCTGTGCCAGCACGTCATTCTTATCTGGCTCCATGTCAATATTACCTGCCACATTTATAAAAGCATTCATGGACATGGCCATTAAACCTCATGAAATGGGGTATTATCCAGTGCCCTTACTCTGGAAATGTTCACCTGCTCCAACTCTCACTAATTTTGAAGCTGCTTTTGTCTTTCCTTGCACCTCTTGGAGTCTGGAATGTCTCCTGTTTTGCTCTCCTCCATATCCCCTTTCAAAGATCATCCTTAAACAGTCCTTTGATGTAATTTAGGGTTTTTTCCCCTTGTTACTTTTGTACTGAACACATTAGTTTATTAACTGCACAAAATGAACCTAATCTGTATGGAACAGATTTGGAGGCCCTTTCTAAATCTGGGGAACACTTACAGTCACATGAGGAACCATACTGAAGCCAATGACAACACTTGCAGTCTGAGTAAGGGAGCTGGTCTTAAATATCAAAATATCCTGAATTATATTGGTACACAGTTGTTTCTCACTGTAGAGCTGCTGTTTCCAGAGTATACCTACATTTCTACTTTGCCTACCCAGCAGCAGGTAAAGAGTTAAGCAATGGAAGTAGCAAGCAATATGTACTAGAAATGAGCTGGTTTAAGATTGGTAGGGGGAATTAAAAAGCAGTGCAAGATGCAATTTTTAAGTTATCCTGTTCAAGTTCTTGCATTGGAGGTATTAGTCACAAGGGAGATCACATCATTTGGGAGCAAGAGAATATAATGAATGCAGGATCTGTACTAGGCATGTGGGAGACTCTTACCGTATGTTTTGGTCATGTCCTGATATACGTGAGCTTTGGGAGACAGTTCTACATGTGATAGAGTCAATAATCAAATCTGAAGTACCAAACTTGATGTTTCCTTAGAGAGACCACAAGTTTGCAACAGATGAATAAAGAGAGAATGTGGTAGATACAAATTTGTCTTTAGGCAAAAAGGAAAGAAAAAAGACTTAAAAACAGGGGGGGAAAAAGAAAATTTACACTGTTCCCAGACTGGAAAGAAATAGTAATGCCTACATCAGAAATTTAATTAATTGTTGTTACATTGATAAAGATGTGATATACCACATCAAAGACTAGCTAAATGATACTTGGAAATTAATTTGGGTTCCTATTAAATAGAGCTCAGAGGAGCTTCCCAAATGAATAACTTGTTTGTCAAGCATTGATTCCTTCTGTTTGTAAAGTCTTCTCAAGTAAAAACAACTATTTTCAACTCTTCTTGTTGCTTGAAATGAACTATGATATTCATTACTAACCAGACATTCATGGCAAATTCAAATATTGGAAATCACAATGCCTTAGTATCTTACAGAAATTAGATGTTGCTTACTTCTGTTCCCTATAGTGACCACTTTATACAGTTATTTAAAAAGTCCCAAACCCCAAATTTAATATTGACAATCCATGTTTGAATTTAAACTTTGCTTTTGGTGCTTTGTAGCTTAGCCACTTCCATGGGCTTTGGAGATGAACATAATGGAACCAAAATATACTTGTTTTCTGTAGTGTTGCTAGTTTTAAATATTCTTAAACTAAAATGTAAATAGGACACATTAACCATATAAGGGGATATGGTTTCAGGTTCTGATCTCTTAAGAAAGTTATCCTGTAGAGTGAGCATGCTGTTTTCTTGGGAACTGTGCCAAAATACAGTAAGATTCATGACGAGCACCACAGTTGCTGCATTTGTTAAATGAAAAACTCATTCCTGTGATTCTGCTCTTATACCAGTTTTATCCCAGTGTAATTCCACCTATGTCTCTGGAAGTACTTCTGATTTTATATTAATGTCCGTGAGTTCAAAAGAAGATAGGATTTAGTAGAACTGAGTGGAGAGAGTTTACTTGAAGACAAAAAAAAAAAAGAGAGAGAGAACTCTTATATAATGTGTTTTGCTTTATAGTGGGATGGAGACAACTTTGAGTTGTCTGTGGAATTGTAGCTGTTGGAGCATCCAGAGAAGAAATCCATTTGTTCTCTAGACAAGCAGACAAGCGACCACCAAGACAAGGAGGTGGCTTTCTCCACCACAGCGAGCCATCCGGCTCGTCTGTACACCAAGTCAGCAGTGATGGAGTTGCAGAGCTGGCAGTTGGGTGTTTGAACTCCCAGACAGCCTGATGGCTGGGTTGTCTAAGGCCAAGGAGCAAGGCAGCTCCTGCCTGCTTAGCTTCCCATATGAATTTTTACAGAAGAATGTCCCATTAACTTTGTATTTTTTGGTTCTTAGGAAAATATTAATTCATCATTTTTGGAAATGAATTTGATCCTCTGGTTTCATCCCCTCACTTTTCTTAGCATTTCACCTCTCTGTCTTAGTTTTTATTTGGGTTTGATGTAGGCAATCATTTGTTTCAGCTTTTAGAGAAGTGAGGAATTTTCCTTTTTGCCAATTAAACTCATGTTTTTTGGTCATCAAATTCTTTTAATTTTTGTCAAAGGATAGCGCTACGGGAGTAAATCTCTATTGTTTGCATAGGTATATTTAAGAGATTAAGGCTGAACAGACATTCTCATAATAGATCAGGGATCAATGAAAGCTCTTCTCTTCTCAAGAAGCTTTAATGCTTAGCAGTGAGGTTGATTTTTTTGTTTGTTTGTTTTAAATGTAGAGGAAGTTGCATCTCTGCCTGGGCTTGTATTATTTGTGTGGTCTTTTGTAGAATTCCTGAGCAAGATCTACCCAAGGTCCACTGGTCCTAAGCTCAGCTTGAGACAACAGAAGGGACTTCTCTCCCTGCTTCTATCAGTGGCCACAGATTGCCTAGGTGATCTCTGCGGTAGGCAAGGGACATGACTTCCCCTTCCTATTTGTGCCACTTCCAGCCTTTTAATTTCTTCTGTGTTCACTTTGCCAACAGCCCATTAAGTTTCAATGGGACTTCACAAAGAAAGGGATGTTACTCCATGGGACTGGGAGCAGCAGAATCAAACTCAAGACAATGCACTGAGAGGGATAAGAGTCAGGGCAGGAAGAAGAAGCCAAGGTGGCATACATGCTTCAATGCCCACAAGACTTGATGGCCAATAAGCGTTTTAACTTAGTGTCTTGTCTGGCTAACTTTTGTGTAGGCAATTGCAGGAGGGGAAGAGACTGAGGCCCTAGGTTAGTGGAACAGTTACATTCATGTTTTAAATCCCTTAAGCACATACTTAATGGCTATTGATTTCAGTGCTCTTAACAGCTTTGCTGAGTCAAGGCCTGACGGAGGGCAAGTAAAGGCCTGGTGATGCAGTTTATGAATCATCCTCATAGCTATAGACCCCCAGCTAGAGCACTGAAGAGCAGGGAACCTCGAAGGCCAAGCAGGCTCTTCCAGTGCCAGCGTGGCAAGCTGGCAAAAGGCAAAGTATAGAGTGAGCATATGTGTTGTGGAGGGGAAGTAGGCTGAATGACCAAAGATGTTTTGGTCGATACTCTGCTGTTCATGTTTTTTCTAAAAGCAGTCATTGCTGCAGGCTTTCCTCGTCCTTGGGGGAGCATTTGCTTTTAGTTTTTCCATGAGAATAACTTGTTTAAATACATAAGCTTCAGAATATAGCCCTAATTCTTCAGCTGAGGCCAGAAGAGACTGCAGCCCATATATGTCCTTTGTGTGTATTGTTTTTTTGTGTATGCAGGTGCTCCCTGATGGGGTTTGATTTAAACCGGCACTGGGCAAATCCATCTCCTTGGGCTCATCCCACACTACATGGAGTGAAACAGCTCATCATTGAGATGTACAACAATCCGGTGAGTAGGGAAAGGTGATGCCAGAACAGCCACTTGCTGAGGTACCAACTCCCTCCTGCTGCGAGGTTGTGCAAGATGCCAATAACTCTGACATGGCTTAATCCAGTGGCAAACCAAAACAAGAGAGAAGTAAGCAAATACCACCCCCCACTGCATGAGATCAGGGAACATTTGTGTCTTTTGTCACAGGAAGCATCAGAGTGGAGAGAGCAACTGAAATGAAGTTCAGCTCACATTAAATATGGAATAATTCTGACAGCAGGGCCTAAATTCAATCAAGCTGCTCTCGTGATGTCCTGAGCTGGATTCAAAACAGCAGGCCCCCCAAATTGAATTACTGAATGGCATTGATGTTTAATCCAGAGCTCCGGCAGGGGTTGCTATGTAGCATGCAGAGCAGGAGGGGGATAATATTTGCAAATATTATATAAACACACACGCACACACTCATGCTCACTCGGAGAAGCAGAGGTGTTCTTGAAGGTGAAATCTTAGCTAATCAGAGGAGATGGATTGCAGAGAATATGGAGAAGAGGAGTGGGAGGGAGGCAGACAGCTATTGAATGTTTGACATCAAAGCGCAGAAGGATTATTGAACGTGGCACCTAAGAAAAACTGCTGAACGAAGATGGAGATGGGTAGGAAAAAATCACTACAAAAAAATAAGAGGAGATTTTATAGAGGATTATTTTTTCTGTATGGGATTCTTGGTATTTGCCTTCTTTTTACTTCCCATTATGGAGATAGCATTTGGATCTTTAATTCCCTGAAGTTTTACTAATTTTTTTTTTCTTTCTGTTAGTGTGAAAAAGGACCTGGTTTGCCTTGCTAATAAAGAAGGAGGATTCTTACCCCTGGCTACATCATGTATAGGATAAGAGCTCCTTTAACTCCTGGTTCTCCCAGTACATCTTAATTGGACTTTTTATCTTCCAGCTAGTCATAATACCTGGACAGAAGGGGTTTTAGGTACAAGGAAGATAGGTTAATAGATAAGGTCCTTACATATGGAGTGGAATCCAATTGCATGGAAAATATTTTCTTAGCCTGCTAATTGTTTGGCACAGAATTTGTCTTTCTATTCCGTTTGTGCAGCACGTAGCATTGTGCCTGTGACCAAGGCTCCTAAGCCCTGCTGTATGAGAGTGATGATGATGGAAAGTAAAGAAAGGAGCTTTACAGCCAGCCTGGTCTTTCGTCTGTTTCCTACCCCAAATAGCAAGACAATTTTCCTTCTAGATGATAGAGAGAGCATGCAGGCTGCTTTGTCTGAGAAGAAAGATTTTTTTCCCAAGAATAAAGAGGTCCTTAAACATTACAAGAAAGTTGGGTGTAGGGCAATGCTTCTAGCTAGTAAAGCAACAAATCCTGGCACTATTAAAAGTCACTGTCAGTAAAATAAAGCTATTCTTGGGGGGAAAAAAATCCTTTTCAGCTTTGACCCATTTCTGGGAAGCTTTGAAAAGCTGGTAGTTTCCAGCTGCCCTATGTGGGAAGAATGAATTTATTTGCTGTGGTGGCTAAAATGAAAAATCAAAAGAAATGTTTGGTCAGAGTTGGTCTGAAATGGAAATCTTTTTTTTTCTTCCATCTCTCTGTTTCCCACCCCTCCCCAGTGATCAACCTGGGATGAACCAGTTGCAGTCCATTTCCTTCTGACGGAAAGAAAAAGGAGCCTTTCAAACACAAATGCAACATTTCATTTTCAGGGTTATTTAATTTTTTTTTAAATACTATTTAGGAATCTTTTTTTGGATTAAACTACCAGCAAAGTTCAGGTGGCTCTTCAGAGTTTCATTTCTCAGTGAATTAGCTACTCACCAAAAAACCTTCTTGTCTGGTTTTATCATCCTCTAATCAATACCAGCCTTTCTGACAGTTTTAGAGACCCTCAGCAATATAATGCAGCATAAGGGATTATTGTTTTTTTTTCAGGCAATATCAGATTCTTAGTCCCTCTGACCCAAGTAATATTTGTATGAACAGACCATATCCAAAGCACTGGGACAAAAAGGCAAAACATGTCAGCTGCCCCACAGAGGGCATGGGACTGTACGTGTGCCATCCTGCTTTATCAGTGACTGGTTTTATTAAGTACTTGAGATAAAAAAACCCATCCCTCCCCTCCTGACAGAGTGCCAGAATAAAAACCTGCTTTGAATCATTTCAGGCTACTAAAGTTTTTAAGTACTATCCAGGTGCAGAGTGTAACTTTCAGATAAGTAAGATATGATAGATGGTTGGCTGCATGCATAGGTGAACCAGTTGCAGGGGGGCTGTTGTCAAACTGCAACAGATCAGGGATTATGCATTTGAACATGTCTGTTCTGCCACCCTCTCCTCACCTGAGGTGTCCCCACACTGGGGAGTATGAAATGAAATAAAATGCAAAGTAAGGTTCCCTGCAAAATAATGTAATAAAAAATAACCTTCATCCCTCCCATTCTAGACAAGATCTGCCGTGAGGAGCTGCCCACAAGAGATTGGATTGTTTAAAGCAGAGGAAGTTCAACTTCGTGTTGCTATTGCAGAATGGCTCAGTGCAGGCCTTTTAGATGTATTCGTTCCCTTAAATCATTTAAGGAAAATTAGCTGCCATAAGAGCATAAAACCACATATTAAATATTGCTATATAGGAGGATTTTTCTTCTGCTGCTGCAGCATGGAAGATAAGCTGTTTCCTTTGAAAAAAATTCATTCTGGAGGGGGGAGCATCACTGGCACAGAAGCAAGTGAAGTAGGTATGAGGTGCACACACAATGCCATAGCTACAGTGATTCCAGCACTGAGTGGTCCAAGACTAAGAGTTTACTGTAGCTACTGTATAAAGATGAACCAAAACACTTGTGCTTCTCTGTACTTCTGGGTTTTACAAAGCGTGCTTATTTTATTTTTAAAGTGTTTCAAATTCCATAATGACCATATCACCTTTAGGAGGGAGTGGATGGGTCAAGAAATCAGAGAACGATAGGAAGCTTTTGATCTCCATGTCACTGATTTTGAAACAATCACTCCTGATGGTAAGTCACTGTCATTGCGTTGTCCTATGTGAAGTGAGGGGATATTATCAGCTGTTTCTAGTGGTGTCAGTCTTGCAGATGAGACTGAAGTGACAGACTTGCTCTTCTAGATCATGTGTTGTTGGCTGAAGATATTTCTGTTCTTAAGTACCTTTCCCTGCTCGTATGCCAGACATCACTGCCTTCCCACCTCTCCACCAGATGATATGTGTAGATGGTTCCCCTGTCCATGCTGGAGCAGGTTAGCAGAATTAGCTCAGAACATGAATATATTGTTTAAACCAACTCAGCTGACTTTTGTCTGAAGTACATCAAAGGATGTTGATATGAGCTGTTCCAACAGCTAAACTGTGGGGCCAGGAAGGTCTGCTTGGGCATGATAACACACTTCAAGTAGACAGCTGTTTGGAGAACGAATGTCTAGGTAAGGGATCTAATAAAGCATATATGCACAGTTAGATTTAAACACATGAACAATCTGATTGAATTCAGCAGTGTTCCTTGTGTGCTTACAGTTAAACAGGTGCTTAAATGTTTTGGACTGGGGATCAAGTGCTCCACACTGGCAAGCTCAGGACATGGATGGTCTATGGAGAGAGCAGTAGAACTGCATGATTGTTGGACAGGTTTTGTGTGGCCATCCAGCACTTTTCCCGACAAGCAAATGCACTCAAAACAGATTTAATGAGTGAACTTAGGTAGTGTGTCCAGTGTCAGTTCAGTCCCCTTGAGTATATGCATTGTGATATGGTCTTTAATCATAGGGGCTCATACTATTCTCTCAGCTACACCCCTGCCTCACTGAGTTCTCCAAATGGAAAACTTTCACATAATAAGCAGCTATTCAGCCTTTTGTTTTAGCTTCAGTGTCCATTGTGCAGCCCTGTCCTGTATTTACTGTGTGCTATTCAGATCCTGCTCTGAGGATGGAATTGTTAATCTCCTTGTGGGCTTTTTTGTTTTGCTCATTGCTATACCCTGGGAGCATTTCAGAAGTGTTAATTATTTTTTGGGGGACCCCTGTGAGAGACAAATACATTATCCTTGTATGGATAGGAAACAGAGGCAGAGAGAGTTATGATCAGAAGTACCTACTCATTTGAGATAGTTAATTTAAGATGCTTGGGATCAGATTTGTTTCATGTCATTCACCAAGGCTTGATAAGTTCACTGTTTCGTTTCTACCCCTTCCTTCTCCAAGGAAGATTGGGATAGACTATTTCTGTTATTTGAAGCTCTTAGGACCTAGAAGACAAGGAATAGGCAGTGACTGACTGCTTGGGAAGAATCTGTTTCAAGTGATTTGGCCCCCTCAAATGAAAATGCAGAGATGGGATACAATGCTCCCAGGCACTCTCATTGCAACACTGTACTTTTTGTCTTCTTGTATCCATCTTTCTTCTATTCTGCCTGGTTTCCACCTCCTGTTGTCATTGAACTTGGAGTACATGCAAATGATTCCTATGTTGACACTATTCACCTTGTGCCCTGAGTAAGCTGGACACCTGACCAGAAAGAAAAGAAAACAAAACCACACCCACCTGGAGTGTGCTCATTAATTATCATCTCCTTTGTCATGCACACATACACCAAAGTCTTAGATTATTTCTGCATAGGCAACTTTTCTGTTTCCATTCCTGACTTTGGAGTGCTTGATGTTGCAGCCTTTACATACCTCTAATACTATTCTGGGTGAAAGTCTTCATTGATTCAAAGCAGAACATACAGCTGAAATGAAACCCCAGCATGCTGAAATCTGAGTCATCTGCTGGACTGGAACCTTTAGATCCACCACACAGACATCTGCCACAAGAGCTGGTGAATTAACTGATAGAGTATGGCAATCTGCTATTGCTGTGGACTGGCATGAGGGAGGGAAAGAGACACTTTGCCTGTGGGCTTTGTGGGTATCTGCTGACAACAGAATTAATAATAAAGGATGAGTAAACATAATATTGCAGGCATGGGGGGGAGGGTATTTAAGGCTGAATGACACCTTTTATGGCTTTGGGAAGGTTTTTTAAGATCCCATGTGGAGGCTTAGACTTGAGCAAAAGCATATGTTTCCAGTCTTCCCATCTCTGAGGAGGCCTTGTTTTCAATCCAGATAGGCTTGGGTGTGCAAGCAGTAAGACTGCAGATGAATTAACATTTGTCTTGTAAGTCAGTGTAATTCTG
This sequence comes from Fregata magnificens, assembly GCA_013389945.1. Taxonomy (NCBI): domain Eukaryota; kingdom Metazoa; phylum Chordata; class Aves; order Suliformes; family Fregatidae; genus Fregata; species Fregata magnificens. The sequence continues at coordinate 84,086 of WAAD01016396.1, forward strand.
GATTCTTCGGCTGATAACTACATTCCTCTCCATAAAGAGAATACATCTACTTTCTGCCAAATGTACTGAACATACACTCTTCTGGTTCTGTGTTATCATCTATCTCTAAACCCTTCTTTAGAGGCAGATGGATATCCTTCACTAGGGTTGGCTCCCCTCAGTACATCATGCACCCTCACTGCTGCAGGAAGGCAGTAGAGATAGCTTGGCCTGGGGAAAAGGCCTGAGCTGATTTCTGAGTTCCAGCTTGTTGCTTTCTCTGCTGATAAACCCAGATACTAGAAAGCAGGTGAGGTTCAATGTTGAGTGGTGTGTGAAGCAGGTTAGCGTAGCCAGTTGAGGAAAACACATTCTCTCCCTGACAATCTGTAACTCATTAGAGTTGACTGTATTACTCAGCTAAGTGGTTTCTCTAGGTTTTCCCATCATCATTGCCAAAGAGCACAGGTTCAGCCCTCCCCTGTGCTCACAGACTTTCTTTTCACCTTCTGTTTCTCCCATTCTGGTAGAGCTGTGTTCATCCCTGTCAGATTAGAATAGAATAGAATCATTAAGGTTGGAAAAGACCTCTAAGATCATCAAGTCCAACCATCAACTAACACCACCATGACTCCTAAACTAGGCCCTGGAGTGCCACGTCTACACCTTTTTTGAACACCTCCAGGGTTGACGACTCCACCACCTCTCTGGGCAGCCTGTTCCAATGCCTAACCACTCTTTCAGTAAAGAAATTCTTCCTGATGTCCAATCTAAACCTCCCCTGACGCAACTTGAGGCCATTTCCTCTCGTCCTATCGCTAGTTTCTTGGGAGAAGAGTCCAACACTCGCTTCACTACAACCTCCCTTCAGGTAGTTGTAGAGAGCAAGAAGGTCTCCCCTCAGCCTCCTCTTCTCCAGACTAAACAGCCCCAGTTCCCTCAGCCGCTCCTCATAAGACTTGTTTTCTAGACCCTTCACCAGCCTCGT
>WAAD01016396.1:85958-121612 GCA_013389945.1 Fregata magnificens
GAGGAGGGAGATTCTCCCTGGCTCTCTTTTTGCTGCTAATGTATTTGTAAAAACATTTTTTGTTATCTCTTACAACAGTGGCCAGATTGAGCTCTAGCTGGGCTTTTGCCTTCCTAATTTCCTCTCTGCATGACCTAATGAGCTCCCTGTACTCTTCTTGACCTGCCTGCCCCTTCTTCCAAGCGTGGTAGACTCTCCATTTTTTCCTGAGCCCCAGCAAAAGCTCCCTGTTCAGCCAGGCCCGTCGTCTTCCCCGCCGGTTCGTCTTACGGCACACGGGGACAGCCTGTGCCTGTGCCTTTAAGACCTCCCTCTTGAAGAGTGCCCAGCCTTCCTGGACCCCTTTGCCCTTCAGGACTGCCTCCCAAGGGGCTCTCTCTACCAGTGTCCTGAACAGGCCAAAGTCTGCCCTCCGGAAGTCCATTACACATGTTTCTACCACTCCAGACCAATCCCCATCTCTTTCAAAGATGAAATTCAGATGTTAATGCTTGATGTAGGCCCTTAGTTGCTGCCCTGCATGCGGCTCTGACTGACCTGTGGTGTCTTCAGACACTATTTAGACTGGCGACAGTCAATGCTGTTGTTCAGCCTACTTCTTTTCTAGGCCTTCAGTAGCGGCATCTAGAATGTACTATCAAGGACAGTAGTTTTGACTGTGCAGGAGCTGTGTTCAAAGTGTGGCGATGTGGGAGTGCTCCATGTGCTGCACATCCAACCCCCAACTTTCTTCATTATCCTGAACTTTTGTAGTGATGGAAATCAGGATCTTTTTTTTTCTAATGTCCCTAGTTATAAAGGCAGTGCCATACTTTGAGGGAAGCATTCTTGTTCCATGGAAAACTAGGTCACAAAATGAAGACTTAGAAACCTGTAACTGATATTTTACAGCTTGCAGCTATCCCTAATGGCAGCATTGCTTTAGTGACCTCCCATCCTCTCTGCATTTGGCAATGCTACATTCTTCACCAGACAGCTCCACATTAAGAAAAATGCAGCTGGTCTCCAAGATGCATGTACTTTGCTGGAGCATGACATAAATTTTATTTCTGTCAGTCCTGCAAATAGTGTCAATCTTAGAGGCTCTACTTCCACTCGTCTTGTGAAATTATGTTGTTAGTATTATCATCAATGTGATACTGGATAGTTGACAAATAAAGTATAATAACAGATTTTGCAAGGATTTCACATCAAAATTGCACACTTAGGCTTCTTATACTATAAGCCCACAAGTAGTATTATCTAATCTAACATTTGAATGACTGGAAGCAATTGTTTTCTCTTCAAAAATTCTTCTTTTCCCTCATCATCTCCCCTGCTCCTGTTATAAATTGGAGCAGCAAAGTGGAATATATTTCACTGGAAAATTATAAGATGATTCTCATTCCAGCTGAAGCCAGTTTGGATATTAATAAATGTTAGGAAAGACTGTGGGTTGGGGTTTAATATTGCTCAGAAATCACTCAGAGCCAAACAAATCAGCTGAGGTCTGCATCATCTGGTATATGGAGTCACAACAGATTAACATAGGGTAATGAGATCTGTAGCATAACATGCTACCTGGCTCCATTTTGCTGTTAGCAGAGCTCATAGACTTCCTTCCCCAGCTAAACAACACAATAGTAATGAATAATCATTGTTAACACAATATTGAATTTTAACAACCTACTAGGAAGTGATGTTCAGATAGTCCCTCAGATATCCTGGGTTGTCTTTTGTACCTGATGGTTTTTGCTCAGATATCAAAACAGCTATCATCAGGCACCATTTTTTGCCAGTAATTCTCAACCTAATATAGTGCATGTTACTCTGAGTTCTTCTCAGGCAAAATGGCCAACATGCTGCCTCTTATTTATCTCCTCCTGAAATTAGAAGAGATATTACCTCTTCTTATGCGGTATATGTTCAACTATGATAACCCTGTGGCTGCCTTCTCCGGTAAAGTTTGTGTTTGTGCCAGTTTGTTGACATTGTAGAAATGCTCTGTACCGCTTCTATCTTGCAAGTCCATATTGACTGACATATAACTTTTTAGTATTGCAAATATCATTCTTATTTCGGTTCTCTGTTGAACAAAACGGTAGTAAGGGCAACCTTTGTTTCACTGGTGCTAGGGTGTAATTTAACAATGCGATGTACAGATCAGTGTCTGATTCTGTATCTTTTGCTAGTAGGTGCTTAGGATTTTGACTCTATTTCCCACCTTACTGTTGGGCTAGCATAGTAAGAGTTACTAATGCTCTTGCTAACATTATACTTCATATAGACTCTTTAAAAGTATTCCCATTAAACTCTTCCCATTGTTAAATATGAATATATTGTGTATCTGCTGACAGAAATAAATGTGATGTGCATGATCAGTTTGTTAGCTGTGGTATTTTCTGATAAGCAATCTCATGAGAGTGGGAGTCACAGCTGAGAATTCCTCAGTTTCTTTCACTCAATTTTAATAAATCTACTTCCACTTTGTTCTGGAGTAAACATTCTTTCTTGATCTACTAATATGTTCTGTATTTCTGCTAGGTAAAGTGGCTTCTGATCTTAGCATCTTCCTTCCCACGGTCCTTTAAACACACACAATATTATGAGAAACTTGCTAGCAGCAGAGCTAGTTTGGCACTAGAATAGATTATTTACAGGAGATGCTGAATCTTTACCACTGGAGGGTTTTATGACAGATATTTATTGGGAAAGGTTTAGATAGACTTAATTCCCTTTTGAGGCAGTCAAATAGACTCAATAACCTCTACAGATTCCCTTCGCATCTCCAATTAATCTATGATCTTTGCCCCTTCTCTTTGATTTGTTTTCAACATGTAAACTGCCTACATGTATATCTTCATATATATAAATGTATATATAAAAGTGAATATATAATTTCTCTGGTAACATCTTAGGAATCATTGACACGGTTAGATGAAGTCCCACCTGGAACTGTGAACTCCTTCTCAAAGTGACAGTCATGGAAGGGGAGTGCTGTTCAGGTCACCCTCTGCTAATAGCCTTATTTTTTGCAAAGCTCTGGGAATTAGAAGTCACATTTCATCTAAACTAGACAGGCTTTTTGGTTGGTTTTGTTTTGTTTTGATCCCCATTTAATAATTGTATCTAGAATAGGAACAATTTCAGCTAAAATTCATCTCCCAAAGAAGAATGAAACATTTTAATCTCAGAGATTAAAGACAAAATCTCCTTTGTTTCAACACAATGATGGTCAGTTTTTGTTTGTACCTAAGCTGCTGTTCTCCATTACACTCAAACACCTGCTTGAAGCACTGTAGATGAATTAGTGTGTGGTTCACTATTATATATCTAGATAAGTACCTCTTTAGTTAACTCTTTCAGTTTCTCAAATGTATTAATATTTGCATCCTGTGACTTGGGGTATCTGTGCAGTAGCATTTGCAGGTTGCTCCTCTAAACACCTAAATCAGGCACACGTTTGTTTTTTTTCTGTAGTTCACCATTCTGAGAAATCTTTGTACTGCTGTTTTTTGTTTGTTGCAGACATGTTAGTTATGACCTCCACTTTGCAGCCATCTACTGTACACCTTACCTTTTCTTCCAGGTGTTTTATTGCTGTTACATGGAACCTGCATTGTTGCTTTCTTAGTTTTAGCTCAGCAGCTCTGTCTCTTTCCACAGCTCTTTAGGGCCTTTAGTCAAACTCCTCTCTTTTACCTTGGAGCAAAATATTATCCATCAAAGCTTTAGTATCCTCTCTACCATCAAAACATGGTTGTATTTTCCTGGGACATGCCTAAGGGCCTGAACACAACTCAAATGTCCCTCTGAGGAAATAGTGTCTCCTAAAATAGTTTTTTGAAGATGTACAGCCATGTTCTCTATTTTTCTAGGGGCATCCGCCAGCACCCTGCTGATGAATCAGAGCCACCTCTTCAAAGAATTTACCCCTTGTCAATAGATGAAAATATTCCCTTTATATAATACACACATTTTTTTCTTGGTTTGAGTGTACAAGAGAGGTTCCGTATGGATTCTTTTCTTATTCTCTTGCATCTTCTTTCTGCTTCTGCTTTCTGTGATTCTTACAGTTGTGATGTTGTCAAATTCCTCTTTTAGTATCTACACTGGGAAGAAAGGCTTTTTTTTTAAATTTTAAGTAGCATTAATCAGGGAGTGGCTGACATGTTCAGTGCTGTGTTGAGAGTTTCCCCAAGTCTGGAAGACATGTTTAGGCTCCTCCTCAGTAATTCTGGTTTCATGTTTCTCCTCCCCTTCTCTGTTTTTCAGTGAGACACGGGCTCTGAGATTATTTTTTTTACCTACTTATGAAAAATTCTGCCTTTGCTTCTGCTCCTCCCCCAAGTGCTTCTATAAACTGAGTCAGAGTCAAGGTCACTGACAAGTCTGCTTCAGTCAATGGTTGCATTTGAACTGATGAACACTGAGGAGAATGAGCTCCTGAGCGATACAGCAGTCAATTCCAGCTGGCTCCTGCCAGAGCTTCTTAGAGATGGGGCTTCTCACAGGATGCAAGTGGAAATGCCTGGAATGAGCTGATCCATTTTATTTTTCCTACTTCAGACAGCATTGGGAACATGCCCTTTGTTCATGTAGCTCAATTTTCCGCCTGGGATTGCATTTGCCTTTTAAGATACAGGGGCAAAGTCACTGCCAGGGCTTTTTTATTTAATACAAAAGAGCTCTTACTATTCAAAAATGATTTACAGACAGCTGGCCAAGTGTTTGACCTAACTATGTCTGTTCGTGCTATTCTGCTGGTGCAAGATAGCTGTAATAGAGGCTTACCCAGTCAGTGGACAATTAGCCCAATGTATGCAATGAAGATGAGTAAAGTGAAATGCTGATTTTAAATGAGGATATTGACATAATAGCATCTCAGTCAGCGAGCACTGGAATAGCAGTGTAAAATTACTCACGAATAGCAGAGGAAACTAAGCCAGCGGAAGAGTGACATTATAGTTAAAAGAAAGCTCAGAAGCAAAAATGGGAAAAGAAAAAAAAAAGGGGGGGGTTGTGCAGAATCATATCAACAAGTACTGAACAGTCTCACAATCTCTGTACATTAAAATTTCTTGCCAAAATGGGATGGTAACAGTAAGCATTGTTACAATGGCACGCTCAGACTTACCAAAGAAGCAATGAGGACTCAAAGAATGTCATGATCAGATGTGATGTAGAAACTCCATTTATATACTTTAAAAATGACGTTGTCTTGAAGCAAGAAATCAGAGAGCCCAAAAGAAAAGACTAGATTTTTTATTTATCCCTGAGCAAGGATCAAGTCTTGATTGAAGATGTAACTGTCAAAGAATCATTCTGTAATAATAAATATAAACATGCTCAAAATTATCATTCCTGGTGGAGTACAAAAGCCAAAAAGTCCTTAGACTGGCACACACTTCTGAAAGGGGACCAACATGAAATGGAAAGAAAACTAAAAGCAGTACCTAAAAGGGCAAAACAGAGCAAAATAACATTTTCAGGTGACATGGCAGCTATATAAAATCACCATTGTAGGAATGCATTTTTGCAGCTTTACCGTTAGAGAGTAAGCATATTACCCCTATTTGAAAAACTCCGCAACTTTATAAAGGGTCGCATGAGAAGTTAGCAAAGGGGATTATTAGACTGAAGAAGGCTATTAGCATTAAAAGGACACCCTTTGAAGTCTTGCCCAAATGAACTAAGGAAAAAACCCCAGTACACTCTGGCAAGTTAAATGCAAAACCATAATAGTAGAGCACAAAAACAATTTTGGAGAATAACTTGCTAAAGGCATAAAAACTAATAATAAAAACTTTTTCAAACACATCAGAGACAAGAAGCCTGCCTGAAGGTCTATAAGGTTGATAGATGATCAAGATGTAAAAGAAGTGCTCAAGGAAAATAAGATCTTTGCAGAAAAGCTAAATGAATTATTTGCTTTGGTGTTCACTGTGAGGAGCCTAGAGGGAATTCCCAACTTAGAGCTGCTCTTTATAAGGGACAAGTCAGATAACATGGATAATAGTGGTTTAATGGTACGTATCATTTTGGAAGAGGAATTCATACCTCATACATCTGTTGGCCTTTTTTGGATGAATTGACAAACATGAAGATAAAGGCAATCCACTACCTGTTGCATATTTTGAATTTCTGAAAAGGTTTGGCAAAGTTACTAACCAAATGATTTTAAAGAAATTAAGAATCCAAGCTGTCATTGGATATGTCATCGGATCCTTCCTTAGGATTAAAGACAAATGAAGTTAGAAGTGAGTTTTCACTTGGGGTGAAAGCTACACGTGCAGATTGCTTGGGATTATTAAAAATATTTATAAATTATTCAGAAAAAAAATGGATTTTTCTGATGCTATACAGTTATTTAATGCAGTCAAAGTTGCACCACAGAAAGATCTTATGATACTGAGTAATAAAATGGCAGATGAAGTCCATTGTCAATAAATGCAAAGACATGTTGTGTGTCTTTGTGATGAAGAGGGAGGAAAGTCAAGTTGAAGAAGTAGACAATGAAAAATCTTGGGAAAAGTGTATGATTCTGACAGCCTTATCTCAGAAACAGCTGAATAAGGATTTTCTAGAGAAGGGTAAAGAAGAAAGAAGACAAGAAGTTTGAAATTATTTGTGTATGATGGAAGTTTACATAGCATAGGCCCTTCAGCTTGGAAGAGATATTTGAGGAGGGATAAATTAGTTTAAAAAAAAAAAGTCAAATATATGAAAGTTATCAAAAACAGAGAAACAAGAAATAATCTGTCAAAGGCTATTAATGCTGTCCCTGGAGTTGGGAGATCTAGAAGCTGCCAAAAATAGGGATGCTATTACTTGGGGAAGCATTGTTCATATTTGTGTTTTGGCTTGTGTTGTATTCTTAAACATCCTGTGCTGCCCACATCCCAGGATCTCTGTATGGCAACTCTTATTGTGGCATGGCATGGCACATGTTCCTGCATGGCAAAGAACACAGCTTTTGCTACTGCCCTCTGACAGTCTCTTGTACTATTCCCAGAATTAAGTAGAAGGGGGTGGCAGTACAACAGCTGGATTGGGACTATCAGTTTTATGGGCAAACAATAGTATTTGTTCTGCCTAAAAGAAAGCTGTGTTCTTCCCTTCTGATTATCCTGTGTACCTCTTCATTCCTGTAATTATGGTGCTTGAAGCTACCTGAGCCTTGGTGGCAGTAGTATGCAGTGCCGTACAGTATCACTAAATTGCCAAAAAAGATGTGAAACTACTTTGAATGGGAAGAGGAAAGTCTACAAACTATGTGATTTCCCTAGATAAAGGAGAATTATCCTCAGTGGAGGCCATTATATTGTCTTTGTGACAAAGTATACAAAAGTATAGGCTAGGTCCCTTGATTTCTTGGCATATCTCATTCCAAAACAGTAATCACAAATAATCCTGTAGATTGGATTATCCACTGCTTATTTTCATCTTGTGCCTGTTTTACTGTGTCATTCAGAGCCTGGGCCTGAGAACAGGAATCCTGTGAAAAGAACACAGCAGCTGCCTAACAGCTTAAAGAAAGGTATAGAAACTAACGGATCCAATGGGGATATTTTAGGCAGATAGGCTTTAGTTACAGAGTGGATGACTAGAGCTGAACGAATAATACTGTTGCTCTTTTGAAAAGTATAATAGATATCCTTTATGATTTCAAGTTGCCAGGATCTTTGCCTTTTTGAAAACTCATCCTATGAAAATTACAATGAAGCAGAGCTGCTTCCAGACTTATTATTTTTCTTAAATCTGAAAAACTGCACTTTTGGGCTCACAGGCATCAAAAATAGCTTAATGCCGGTAGCCTTACTAGCTGGATTTTGCAGGCAGCAACCCTGCGGTTTTGCATATGTTTTCTTGATCTAGAGCCCAGTTTAAGCTGTTGAATGGGGTCTGTGTCTATAATGTTCCCTAAGTGCTATTATGCAAAGAGATTGCTTATTTGAATCGTTAATCACTCTCTGGATGGCTGCAAGTTCTTGTATTTCATGGCTGGTTTTCATGATGTATGTGACCTATTCATAGTGTTGCTCAAGCTGCACTGGAACAAGACTTAATTCCTATTCTTGTTAAAGCTTTTCTGCTGACTACCTTCGCTAGTATATGCCTAGAAACTATCCCAAACCCAGAGGACCACTATATGCAAAACTGCTGGAAAGGATCCTCAGACAAGAAAACTATATTAGTAGCTTAACTCTTTCAAGTTAGAGTTAACATGATAAATTGTTGTTTTCTATATGGATGCATTCAGTCACCTTTTCAGAATCTGATTACTATATGCTTGTGAAAAATCCAATTAAAATTAATGTATTAATTAGCAGAAGTTTAATTTTCTTCTTGGCAGGAGATACATTGTGATGTTGGGATTTTACAGCATCAAAGTTAGCAATAGTCCCCATCTTACAAGTATTTTTAAAGCTTCTACTTGCTGTCTTCTGCAGTGCTGACACCAGTGGATCAATAGGTTTTTAAAACCAGACAGGAATAACCGTGATAATCTAGTCTGACTTACAAAGTACTAAATATCATCCATCATGGTTTTCCTAAATGGGCATCAAAGTCTGAGCTTCCCCAACTTCTGGTGGCTTAGCTGTTAGAGAGAATGACTGATCTGAAAGAGCTTAGAGGGTTTATCTCACAAGAGCATCTGGAATATCAAATCTTTCTCCAAATACCTTCAAAACCCCATCCCTGTGCTGGTAAGGTTGTTAAGCTTTTTTTTTTAAATTCTTTTTTCTTTCTTTTTTTTTTTAATTTTATTTTTTTAAAACGAATTATTTCCTTTTCTCTTCAGTATATCTGCCTTCTGGGAACTGACATATAGGAAACTGCAATATGGAGCAGGATTACTGAGTCGGGTCACTTTGATGGCCTGAGCTGCAGAATCTGAACATATTTAATGTGATAAGTCTGCCTGAGTGTGCAGAAAGCCAGGGGTACTCCCACATGTGAGCTGCCTCCTTCATTTCTTTTGAGGTGACTCCTTTAGAGACAATGCTGATAATTATTTCACTATTTCTCAAAATGTGGTAAGAAGAAGAGGAAGGATCACATTATGAGGACTTATAATCCTTGGCTCGCATAATTGTAGGTCTAGGAGAAACAGAGGGTTGCCTGAGCATAAACAGCAAAATCTAAGTTAAGATGAACACACGCCATGGAGCGTTTGCAGCATGGAGGAGAAGTGAACGATGCACTTAATGTTGCTGAAAAGGGAGCTCTGCAAAATAATTTGCATGCAAAGTTTGTAAAGCGAGTACAGCTCTGCTCCCTTCTTCATCATGGCATTTGGTCTGGTTTACCCTTTTTATGTGTTGATGTACATAGAATTTGATGGGAGTTTTTGGTGGTTTTGATATTTTTGCTCAATTAATAACATTGCAGAAAATGTAATGTTACTAATGTTACCATTTTATTGTGTTAAACAGGTTGTTGCTTTAAATGTTTTTATTTATGGACTGTCCCCTAAAAGATCATTTTCTAACTGTGACAATATCTTGCATTTAGGTTTGGATTTCCAAAAGCACCTTCTGAAACAGGATCCTGTCCTGTCTCATTATAACTTAAATCCAAAGTTTAAATGGAAGTTAGGAATCAGTTTATGCCCTACTGAAATGTAGTCACCTCTGGAAAAGACCCCATCAGCGGAGAGCTATTTGAAGGCTGTTTACTTAGATGTACATCAAGAAAAATCTTTTCCTGTTCTGAGTTCAGCTAATCTATTGTTTTGTATTTTTTGAAAATAAACTGCCTTCATCTTAGTATTGGTCTTCTGCTAGGGAATTTGTGGTGTTTTATGACTTCCCCCCAAAAGAGTACTCACTGTAGAATTAAATCTCAGCAGGAGTAGATTTAATCCTCCCTGATGACTTGTAGTCTATGGAAACATTATTGCCTGTGCTTGGTTGGTGAGTCTGCCCTTCAGGAGCTGGACGTTCTCCTCTTGCTGCAGTTAACTCATGCAATAGAGACAGCTTTTTACTCTGTTTATGTCCCTTGATAATGGCTATATTGATCTGGCCTGATGTAAGCAAAGGTTCACAGTTCACCAAATGTTGCTAAGGGTACCAGACTATTACTGCCACCAGCAGATGCATTCCATCATCCCTTAACCTCAGTGTGTGAAAGCCAGAGCAGCAGGATGCCACATGTTGGTGACTCAGGAAAATGGCATGTGTCGGTATCTGGCATATGTCAGACTTGGATGCTTCTAAAATTAGAAATAGTATGTTTTTTGCCATGTTTGTTTTGTCTGCCAAGCAATGCAGGAACATTTAAAGGTTAGCCTAATTTTCACTTGTTTGGAAATGAAAGCCACGATGACAATGCTGTGCAAGAACACCTATGAATTTTGTTTTCAAATAAGCCGAGCATTCCTTTCCTTTAGAAAAATATAAAAGTTGCTGAAACTGACCTAAGCCGGGAGTAAAAACAGTGAGGAAGGTGGGCTGTTGTCCAGCCTGACAAGCTCTAGGCAAATGACTTAATTATCTCCTTGCTTGCTCAGTTCAACAAGGAATTTTCACTAGAAGGCGAAAGCTAAGAGAAAAAGTTTTGAGCCTGAATTCTTACTTGCGGCAACTCAAAGTAGAGCTGTAGAAGTGAGAACTGCTGAATCTCCTAATACTGCTTGGGGGATTTGGCTCTTTGTTTAGAAAACAATTTAAATCTGTTTACCTGATTTTCCTAGCACAAAATCCCAGTTGTCCTTTGAAATAAGAATTATTCTAGCTCTGCAATGATGAATATGTCTCATCGTGGCAGAATGATTTGACGGGTTTTAGACCATTTTTAAAAGCAAGAGGCCTGAGACTATAGTTGGGAAGTGGTGGTGGTGAGAGAACAGGACTAGCTATTAGATTATTAGGTTGTTTTTTTCTCAGAGTCCAAGGTAGAGGAGAGATTAGCTGATTTAAAGGGCAAACTGTTTTCATTTTTTTTCTTCTCCTTGAGAGCCGAAAAATGCCGATTGCTTGATTTCATCTCGTCCTGGTTCTAGTCTGTTAATTCCAAAGATCATTCTCCAAGTGGCACGGTTACTTTCTAACAAGATTAAAGGAAGAAAGGCAGTGAACTGCTCAGTTGCACTCTCGAGACTCTTGGAAAGTGTGATTTGGTGTGGGTTGGCTAGAAAGTAGTGCAAAGAGGCCCGTCTGACCTAGCGTATTATTGCAAGGATTTTACATCTGTCACAGTAGTGGATTGTTCTCTGCAAAAACAAATATTTAGCAATTATTGGCTGTGTTAGTCAAACTGATATATACCACTGTTGTATAATAAGGTGGTATTCTGTACAGAGTGTTTGCAAACGACTTTGTTGATTTCTGCAGTATTGTAATAGCAAAGGGCAATGAAAATTTATATCATAACAGACATTGTGATTTTATGTTATTAGTGAAAATAACTTCAAATGCAGTTCGGCAGATCTAAAACACAGAAATTCATCCAAGTGAAATATTATTTTAGCTTTCAGTCTTGTTCTGAGAGTGCCAGTATCTTCTACTGAAGTCAGTGGAAGCTGTAAATGGTTACTGTGGCTGCTTTTAGCCATTCAGATTGATTTATCATCTGAACCCATTAATATCTGTGCACTGAAAGCAGTAGGAAAAGCATATGTGTATGTGTCTAAACATATATTACCCCTATAGTATGTTTTATGCATTTTTTTCCTGTTGATTATGTATTTTGCAAAGTTATTTATCTGCCTCTCTTCCCTGTGGAGTTCAGAAGTATGATTGGATCTAGTTATGCTGCAGTTCAGGGAGAGACCAGAGCATTTGGAATAAAGCTTGGGAGCCATTTACCAGGCCATAACAAAAACTGTGGCCTGCACCCGGTACCCAGGCCCAAAATGCCAAGGAGAAGCTGCCATCTGGCTTTGCAGGCTGGCCAGCATCAAAAGGGTCCGTGCTAATTGGAGCACAGCCCCTCATTTAGCTGTAGGGAGCCATCCTGCAGGAACTCAGAGACCAGCCGGATGATCTGATAGGAATTTTCCTTCTCTAACTTGTGTGATGGAGAGTTGGCTGGAGTGCACTGCCAGCTGCCACCCTCTTTCAGGACCCTGTAGAGAGAATAAAGCTGAACTTTGGCTAACTGGCTCTGTACCCTGGCTAACTTTGTGAATAACGAAGTTGATGCCCTCTTGAACCACACTGGGACTTGATGGGGTATTTTAGGTTTTTTATCCTTTGGACTGGAATTGATAGAACAGACTGCAGACAGAACAGATTGAATTATCCCTCCTTAAGTACAGTTTTCACTTGGCCATTGTTTTCTTCAGCCTCGTAGAGTAGTTGTAGTAATGCATAGGTGAAGCTCAAAAAGTTTGCTCAGGGAATTGTTACATTTCACAAAGAGTGGGCAGGGTGATACTGATTTACCTTATGGTATGCAAATGTTTAAAGTCATCCTGAAATCAGTACTTGTTCCCTATGTACTCTGAAAACCCCTCAGATTAGTGCTTGGCAGCTGTTTAGACTAAGTGTGAGAGTTCTCCTCAACACCATGTCTTGAGTTTAACCAAGCCTCTATTCAGCCCTCAGCCCTGCAGCTTGCCCACTTTCCCTCAGTCTTCAAGGCAGGGACTTGTCTGGAGCAGCAGTTCCTAGTGCTAATCCAGAAGGCTTCAACCCTTTGGTCTCCAGATAGGGGAGGCATGCACATGGGATCTTCCAATGCATGCTGTAGTCTCCCTTTTCTGGAAAAGCTGCTCTCGTGCCTTCTGCACCCAAATTCCTGTCCATGGAATGACCATGGAAGCAGTAAATCTCCATAGAAAGGCTCCTAGGAGAAGTCTGCTTGAGGAACAATGTGCTCTGTAGGTGGCTTTTGTCATGGCCTGTAAGATGAGATGTAAATGGGGAACAACAGATTGGGGCAAAAATTATTTCCAAAGTCAACCCTAAATATAGACTTGCTTATTGATGCATATGTATGTTTGGGTCAAATTTCTCTGATCTGGCTGTCTAGAAAGCATCTCTACATCCATACTGAAGCTTTGAAAGACAAACAGCATGATTTCCATCAGTCCTGGGCATGGGAAGGTACACTTGGTTTCTGAACATCTGAAAATTAGGCTGCTTTGACTGTCACTTTCATAAACGAAATAGCTAGTTCTGGTATGCAAACATGTTGCACCTTTCTCTGAGCTTTATTATTTCAGTACCAGTAAACTCCATTTATTTTAACTCTCCTTTGCTCATCTGAACTAATTATGCTTTGTAGTCCATACTTTTATCACGGTGCTACTCAGTCCTTGTGCATTAAAATTAAAGGAGAGGAGGAGGGTAAGACACAAAAATTCAGAGGGTAAAGTGACTTATGTTTAAAAACTAAGAATATGGAAAGGGCCAATTTGGTTGTAACAGACTGACATCAGAAATTACATTTGCAAAAGGAGGATATTTTTAAGATCATCTGCTTTTTTCTCCCCTCTCACACTATCTTTAAAAATGCATCTGGTAATGGCTTGAGGATTGTAGCTTTCAGAAACAATTCTCAGACAGGATATGTATAAAAAACCTTGCTGAAATTTCACTGAAGGTGCAAAAGGACAAATAGTCAGCCAGACAAATGGAGACAGAAGGGCAGAGACAGGATGTTAGCTTTCCCCTGAACTTCTTGTAGCAGTAGGCATTTTAAAGTAATTTTGAATAACCTCATGGAATATGAAGGAAACAGCTTTACTGTACATTGGGCAATAACTGAGCAGGCTTGACATATTTTGTGAGGTGACACCCTTGGATGTAATAAAGTGGCTGGATTGAATTTAGTAGCAAAATAAATAACACAGGTTATTAAACTCCCTGTGTTATTCATGACCATATTGCATTCAGCAAAACTTTCCATTCTTAAATCTGCTGCAAGCTGCCATGGAAAATCTAGTGTATCCCAGGGGAGCAATGCAGGAGTCCAGGGAATGCCATAGCAGGCACATGGCCAGTTTGTTTTAGAGCATACCGAGCCTTGCTGATGCATTAAGGTGGCGTGCTAAGAGAAGAAAACCTTCTAAGAAACAGTGCATTAGACTTCTCAGAGGACTTGCTGACTGTTCTTATGGTATTATAGAAGGGGGTGACCAACTTGTCTCCTTTGAGGACTTGTCCTCCTACCCAATGTCCAGCCAAATGAGGACTCTTGAGACAAAAAACTCCACCTGGCTATTTTTAAAGGTGTGTCAGAAAGGAAAATTAGACACAAATTTTGCTTGAGGGGCTGTCTGGTGCCAAGCGGCCTTCAGGTATTCAGTTGCCTGGCAGCGGCACTTCACCACTTGAAGGAATCTTAGAGCTATGTGTGAGGGATAGATAAGAGTGCTTGGGAAGAAATGGCATTTATTCTGAATAAAGATGTATCTGCAGCCTACCTACTGGAATATAATCCTTGCAGTTCTGGGGTTATTTCAATCAACCTTAGAAGACCGCCTCTTAAATCTGGCCATCATTCAAATGGACTACAACTGCAGCGGTACCACAGCCACAAGCAGCTGTGGAACATGCTGCTATCCCCACCAAAACAGGATGGTGCATTGATTTCTGTGTTAAGCTGCACCTACAGAGCCAAAGGAAAATTGAACAGGAAGGTGAGCCTAATTTGAGGGGGAAGGAGAGGGAAGCAGTGAGGAATCAAATGAAGCATATACCTTTGCTAGAAGTTATTGGGCCATAAGCATCTCATGGTTGGCTGAGTCCATGCAAGGAAAACTAATCACTGTTGTTACCAAACCTGCCTATTTTGTTATCTGGTCAAATTCTGTCCCCTTGTGACTGTATTTAAAGTCCAAACCTTATAGTTGACACATTTGGGCAGAGACACCATTACAGTCTCCCACTTTTTCCTTTCTACGCAATTGACGTTTTACAAGTTACGTCTTAAGTTTCATGTCCTTCTCGCACTGGATCAGGCACCAGGTTCACCCACCCAAGCTCAGTTTGTAAGCCCTGCCAGCAGGAAGAGGAAGGTGGAGGTGCTCTTGTTTTCCTCCCTGTGGGGAGCATCATTTGGTAAAGGAAGTAGCTGATCCTTTTTGCTGTAGGTGGTTCACAAGCTTGAAAATGACTTTTTACTGGTGCAACAAATGTTTCACTTTGTGCCAGAAACTGGCCTGTCCCTTTGGACATTGAATCAGCAGATGCCTAATTAGCCTATTATTTACCATGGTTGAGATAGCTGAATTTTGATGAAAGAGACTTTACTTTAATCATTGATTCATGACACAGATGCTCATATTGTGCATTACGCTGTTTAACCTTCTGCAAATATAGCTGCCCTTTTATAAATACCCTGGCAACTGCTCTGTCTTCCTTCGTTCTCTGTGAGGGGGAAGCTTGGGAGCTCCCAAATTGGTCCTTAGTGCCGGTAATGTGCGTATCAAATGCAAGCAGAAGACACTGAACGGCACTAGGGCACTGTGTGGCTTAGGCATACTGCTAGCTTTTAGGGGAAGGAAGAGATCCCTATGCTGGGGTGGATGGTGCTTGCCCTGAATCCTGCCATGCACTGCCTGAATCTGGAAAGCCAAGCTGGGACATCCCAGAGAACAGGTCTCTCAGGAGATCCCTGTATTTTTTGGGCAGGAGTGCAGCTGTAAACCCAGGAGGACAGTTAGATGGAGATGGGATTGTTCCAGGCTTCCCTTCCACCACTCCCAGTGTGGTTGTGTTAGACCCTATCACTCTCGCTTGTTCATTTTCTTCTCTGGAACAAGTATTGGAGGCTCTTGGAGGAGGGACTAGATTGATCACTGTGGCTTCAAGAAAGCTGAATCCCCACATGGCAATAGCACCTCCCCATATTCTCTTTCTTCTTCTGGTCCCCACTCCTGGGCTGATCATACTTTGCTATCAGAAAGGCTAAGAAGAAAATGAGAAATTTCTATGTCAGAGAAAAGTTCAGTGGTGGTGAAGAGCAAAGCTGTGTGCTATTGGGCTGGGCTGCTCCGTGCAGCTGGCAGCAGCCCATTCCACAGTGGTTTCACAGCTGGAGGGCTCCTTAAAAACTAGCGAAATCTGTTTTAAGCAGGTGCCAAACTTCTGTAGGAAGCGCAGCAGAACAATTACCTGATGCTTTCTAAAGGCCTGAAACTTCCAAAGAATCCTCTTCCTCAATAATGATAGACTTCCTAGATATGATCCTGAATTCAGGAGACGATTGTCACAGATATCATTCAAATGGGCTAGGTGTCAGTAGGAAAGCAGACGCTTTTAAAAAGGCCTTTTCAAATGCATTTTTTATCCACCCCTTCACACCCATCTCCCCAGGACACATTGGTTCTCATATGCTCCCTGCTTTATCTGTTGCCTACTGTACATCCGGTGGTTGGAGAAGTGAGGAGCCCAAAGAGGCAGAGCTGTAAAAAGAAGCTGGATAAACATTGATTGCATTTTAAAAGCTGAATAATTGTTGGGTCTGTACTGTTGGGAAGAGAAAAGGAGTTAAAGATTTGCTCTCTGGTGTGATAAATGGCACGTTCTATGTAATACCAATGATGGATGCAGCCTGAAAGGTCAGGGGAATTCCCAGCACAGGGTCTGACCTTTATTTTTCTCAGTTCTCCACACTGAGTTTAGAATAAATTCACTGGTTAGAAGGAATCTACCACTGGAGGTTTTATCTTGTGTTTTATTTTTGAATAAGCTCTTTCACTTTAAATTCTTTTCAGGGATTTTTATTTTTTCTGGGTTTTGTTTTGTTTTGTTTTGTTTTTTCTGTTTGGGGTTTGTGGTTTTTGTGGTTTTTTTAGTAGCAGGAGGAGGTGAAGAGAAGGGAACATTTTTTAAAAATATTTGAAAGATTTCAGAGGCCAAACAAAGAGGAGACACTTTCTTTTTTGGGGCTTTGAGATTAGTCATGCTGCTGTCTGTTTTGGAAAAGTGTTGATATAATAGAGAGCCCAATCTTGTGTTAATATGTATGGACTGATATAGCCTTCTCTATGCTGCAGAAATCCTTCCAACTGTAATAAATTGGAAGCCCCTTATTCTGAGAAGAGCAATTATCAGAATCCAGCATATTTCTCCCCCTCCCTGTCACCTAACTTTGTGCTCTCTTCTAGATTTTTTTGACTTGCATAAGCTCCAAAGAGAAAAGGATTTATTGAGTGTTGACCAAAGGTTTAGCAGCGTAAGTTAACAGGAATAAGTTAAGGGGAAAACCTCCATTACTATGGGTTCTATTAGATGGCCAGAGTAGTCTCCCAATTAAAACAGAAAAAGGGACTCATTTTCTAAGTGATTGAAAACAGGCACAGAGAAATTCTTTGGATATTTGCTGTGTCAGGACCATGACCCACTATTTAGTAGTTCTGTGGAAATCACTGAGGGTACTTGTAGTACATGATCCTAAATAAGAGGAGATGCACTGGTGGAGGATACGATACTGGAGCAACTCAGATACTTCTGGAGGCACTGGTGGGCCCATGCCTCCAAAGGTATCCACTGTGAGCTCGATGAATAATGTTATGTCAATATTTCTAATCAGGAAGCTGAATTACAGAGACTTGGAAACTGCACTGGATTCTCTGAAAATGGATACACAGCAGCAGTTGAAGTCACCAGGAGAGGACAGAAAGGTAGCATTAAGCTGAAAATGTTGCTTCCCCAGGAAAATGACTGTAATTCTGTGGGTTAAATTAAGAGCAGCCCTTTCTCAGGCCAATAGGTGATGCAGGATGGCGCAGAAACCAACTGTCTTCTGCCCTGCATACTGTTGCACGGTGCTGTCTGTGTTCATCACCTGCGGTTTCTGTGAAATCGCCTTATAAAAATGTAAAAAAGATTTGGTGGACTACACAGTGAAGACTTCTGGGAGACGTGAGGATTTTCTTGTGGGGTGAGGTGTAATGTTGTGGCTGCCGTGGTTTCAGAATAGAAAAGAAGCAAGGCTTTTAGGAGGAGAGGTAATAATTTTTCTTAGCCCAGCTGGTACTGTTGGACAAAGAGGACAAGTTTGTCATTGTTTTGTGACACAGACACTCTGCCAGCAAGTTGCATCCTATAAATCACATCTGGTCCCTGGAGAACCGGGCTGGATTTTCATCTGGGAAATACAGGCTCCTAAAATTCCATTTAAATTATGCGTATGCTGGCTTTATAACCAGGTGTTCATAACAATTTGTTCAACAATTTTTGGGACTACTGAGTATAACTTGCATTTTTCCCACACAGTGTGATGTTTGTGAAATAAGGACGGAGAGACCATTTTTCTTTTCTGAAAAGTTCCATAGGTGGCAAAGGTGAGGGCCTGTAACATCTGCTGGACATTGTTGGCTATTGTCCTCGGACTGGTCCTGATTCACCTGAGGGAACTGTGGTTTCTCTGCCCCAGTCTCATCCCAAGGAGCTTCTCATCACTCAAAGCCTCTGAACATACTACACATACCCAGAAGAGCAACCCAGACCTAGTGATAAGCCTGCAGTTTTGAACCAGTCATAACGAAGATCTTTCTTTTTTTTGATTTAAAAGTTCAGGATTCTGTAACTGGACGTCAAATCATTGCATACTTAGGAGAGCAGATCTTTCAGGAGAAACTCCCACCATAATCCCACTGAAAAGCAGGTATCTGAAAACCAGTGAGAATTGCAAAACACCCCCTTCCCTTTTCTTTTGATTAGTTTCCCACTTATGTTTCAAATTACTTCAAAAATACCTGCATTTCAAAGCTGAAATTCAGGAGAGCACTTGCAATGCAGAAGCTTTTGTGTTTCCTGAATTTGAGCCTGAATTCGAGAGTGTTGCATAAATTGGAGGATATTTTTTTAATGTTCATTTGACTTGTTCAGTGTTGAAGTAGATTCCCATCTGAGCACTGCTCAAGATACCATCTTGAGTTTGTTCCATCTAACAAACATCATTCACAGAAGACACTTGGTAGGCCTACTTCCAAAAAAACTACATTGAAAACATGATAGAAGAAATAATTTTTTAAAAATCAAATGAATGGGTTTCTACCTTTTGCATATAGCAATTCCTGAAAAGAATTAACTTTGACCAGTTAATCAGTACTAACATTTATTACTCAAAATGTTATCCCTTTCCATCTGACAGGCTTGTTTTGGATAATTTGTTAGAGATGACAAAAAGGCTCATATGCCTCTCGTTCATTTTGACCTTTCTTACTATTAGGAAATTAATTTCAGAACTGAAACAAATGTATTAGTGTTGTCATTAAAAAAAAAAAAAGATTAATACCTTGCCTTCAAGCTGTTTCTTCATATTAATCCATCACACTGTAACATGATCGCTTTTTGACACGTAACATCTTACCAAGATTCTTTCGACATTCACACCAGCTATTAAATACTGCACATAAATTCCAAGTGCTGGAAGTTATTGATAGAAAAGGGTGAATAATAAAAAGTATACATTCGGGAAACATACGGAGGGGAGAAAGGTTTTCTTTAGTGAAAAGGTTTATCAGGTCTGGACATGTGGTTTTATGATTGTCAAGGGTAAAAACAAGCAAATACTCAGTTTATCCCTTGATAATGTTTTATTTTGTACCTGACAAAGCAGGAATCAATAAATACTTCCAATCGGCAGCTTTCTTACCGAGGATTTTTAGGTTTTCTTTCAGTTTTGCTTAGTGGAAACAAGTTTTGATCCAGGCAGTTTTCAAAGCCTGGAGCTGCATTTTCTTCTTCTTGTTGTTGTAGCAACGTTTGCTTTCCTTTATTTCATTTTAATATTTACTGCTGTTTACCCATAATTCCCACCACATCCTCCCCCTAAATTGCCTGTAGCTCTCGGAAACATGTCGGTAGGTGCCTTACTGGGTAACAGTCATGAGCAATCCCTTTCATCCTTTTCAGTTATATATCAAAGCAAGCATTTGAGCTATATGGACAAATTAAATGATGCACTACTCCAAGACATAAAGAACTACAGACTTGCTAAGCACTGCTGGCTGTCAAGCACAGTCGCTGGGTGATGTTGAATTGGAGTCACAGTTGTTAATGAGGGCTTAAGCCTGGCAGGGTTTGAAGTTCAGGTGGAATCTGAATAAACACTCAAACATTTGGATGCTTGTTCAGAAGAAATTTTATTTACTCTTACTCTTTGTATTGATATGTCTGTAAATCTGGGCTTCACAGCTTTCAAAAACTTCAGTAAGGGTCGTGACATAGGAAAGAATGAGAGTCACACTAAGATATCGTTGACATGCCTTTTTATCCAACACACTTAGCATGCGATGGGCTCTGGCTTTACAGAGTTACATTCATCATGTAACCATATTATTGAACCTTAGCAGCTTCTTTGATTTGGGAATTCCACCTTTCCAAGAAATCCATTTAATATGTGGATTTTAAATCTATGGTTCGTGGGCAGACTAGAGCAGAAGGGTCACATCAGCTGCATTTTAAATACCATGTGGATAAATCAATCAAGTATTATCAAATCAGAACAGCAACACCTATTATTTTGCAAAGATGAGTTCAGCAAAGTGCCAGTTATGCACTGCGGACAGTTATGTTTATGCAGCTATCAGCAGCTGCTGCTTTCCATTTGCATAGCTTAAATGGAAGGCAGACTGCTGAAACTAGAGGACACATTTTGTTACTGTTGGTGCTGCTGTTTTCTTGTACCATGAGATCAGAGTAAAGAAAATGTTGAGAACGATTTTTAGTGAGGGGGGATATACAACCTCAGTAACGGGAAGGGATTTGCACAGGGGTGGAGCATCTGTTTGCACTGGGACGTCATGGCACTAACAGGGAAGGGTGTGTGTGCCAGGCCGTACGTTTCAGCTCCCGTAGTCACCACCGTCTCCCTGTTTCCCCCACCACCGCCCCGTTCCTAATAACTTGGTGTTGGACTTGAATCATGATGTTGTCTGTGGTCATGCTGATGACCTTGAATTCCAAATCCAGTGTCCTGGGAGGGGCATATTGAGATGTATATGGTAAGGAAAGACTTACGTTAGTTGTGTTACTCACTGTTTGCT
The DNA here is from genome assembly GCA_013389945.1 of Fregata magnificens. Taxonomy (NCBI): domain Eukaryota; kingdom Metazoa; phylum Chordata; class Aves; order Suliformes; family Fregatidae; genus Fregata; species Fregata magnificens. The sequence goes on from WAAD01016396.1 coordinate 106,894, forward strand.
GACTGTTTGAAAACATGTCAAATAAAAGCAGTTATGCTAAGTTTAAGGGAAAAATGGACCCTTGTCCCACCCTTTCCATTTCTGTTTCAGATAGCGAACAAGAGACAATGATTTTCTTTGAATGTCATTTGAGGAGCAAAGCTAACTTTTCAGAAATGAGAAAGAACTTTGAAAAGAAGAAATAAAGCCAGAGAGTCCAAATAGATGTTTAGACTGCTTTGTACAGGGGAAAGACATGATGTCTGCTAGGAAGGAAGGAAAGACCATGTGCCATAAAGAGCTGATCAGTTATCTGTCCATGTGAATCAGCCAAAGGCAAGTCTTGGGTATACATAGAATCATAGAATCATTAAGGTTGGAAAAGACCTCTAAGATCATCAAGTCCAACCATCAACTAACACCACCATGACTCCTAAACTAGGCCCTGGAGTGCCACGTCTACACCTTTTTTGAACGCCTCCAGGGTTGACGACTCCACCACCTCTCTGGGCAGCCTGTTCCAATGCCTAACCACTCTCGGTAAAGAAATTCTTCCTGATGTCCAATCTAAACCTCCCCTGATGCAACTTGAGGCCATTCCCTCTCGTCCTATCGCTAGTTTCTTGGGAGAAGAGTCCAACACTCGCTTCACTACAACCTCCTTTCAGGTAGTTGTAGAGAGAGATAAGGTCTCCCCTCAGCCTCCTCTTCTCCAAGCTAAACAGCCCCAGTTCTCTCAGCCGCTCCTCGTAAGACTTGTTTTCTAGTCCCTTCACCAGCCTCGTTGCCCTTGTCTGGACACACTCCAGCACCTCAGTGTCCTTCTTGTACTGAGGGGCCCAAAACTGAACACAGTACTCGAGGTGCGGCCTCACCAGGGCAACTGTACATAGAACATTGCAGCCAGGAAGCCTCTCCTGGCTGAGCATCTCTGCTGAGGACTGGGTTACCTCATAAATTTGATTTCTGGAATTTGAACTTATTTTGAAGTATGAAAAATAAGGGAGAGGAAATATCTGAATAAATGTATTAGTGATTGAAAACTGTGATTCCCCCCCCCTTTATATTCTTTGCGTTGTGCTCAGAGGAGTTGAAATTGTTTTTCTTTGAAGTTTTGTTTTGCTGTGCTTTAAAATATCCTTTCTGTCATGTGAGCAAGCATGAGAAAAATGCAGTCCAAATAAAGGGGAAATTTACAAACTCTAAGGATGGACTGAAAAGCTGAAAAATTGGTGGTGATAGCTGAAAAACCGATCTCAACCAAAAATATAGCATCACGTACATAATACTAGAATACCTTGGGTTTTTTTTTTTTTATTATCCTGAATATATTTACTAAATTTGCTAAGTGAAATAACTTAGATTTTAGAGATTTTCTGTCTCTCTCATCTCACCTCACTGAAATTATGTGTGAATACCTGCGCTCTGGCTAATATTTCAACAGAAACAGTGAATGGATATATCGTTGAAAAATTTGCTGGTGGTTTGCTATGTATCTGCAATACCAAATGCATTGAACTCCGTGTACTTTTGGAAGATAATGTCAATGTGAGTTGTGGGTACACATTGCTTTCTGAAACTAGACCCCATCTGATCTTCAATCACATCATCACAATCAGGGGGCATGCTTGTGAAATGCAGATAATTGTGAGTCACCTGTATTGGCTTTCTGGTAGATTTGTCATTTCTGTAGCAACTTGGAAGACAGAGATGGGAACAATCTGTTAGATTAGCCAGTCCACCCCCACAGCCAGCCAAGTTGTTTCTTACCCCACTGTGTTTTTAAAAAAACCACTTTGCTCTGTTCTAACAGTTATTTTCTTTACTGTTATGAAGAAACCCACTATCACATTGAAGTTGTATTTACTCAAATATACAATGATCACAAAGGGACAATTCTGTGTAGCATGTAGGACGCTTCGTACTACATACATGAAAATGGCCATGTTAAAGCAATATTAGGAGAGTTCTGGTCCTAGGCTTTTTGGTTTTTGTAAAGCTTGTGACGTACATACTTCCATTTTTATTAAAATGAATTCTCTGTGTGATACTTAGCATAAACACAGTTTAAGGATTTATTTTGGTGGGACATAAGAACAGAAAAATACATTTTCGTGCAAAGCACTCCCTTCTAGACAAACAGTTGGTTTTTTTTTTTCCTGAAAAACTATGTGCTCTGTCGTAGTCCTTTTTTAGCTGGAAAGGCTCAGGCAGTAACACTTTGGCCATCTCCACTTTCTTCTTTTGGACAATATGGGCTGCTTGCACCTACTCCCTCTGTCAGAGGAACAATTCCAGTTGGTTCCAGTAAAAATGTGACGAATATCTTGTTTTCTGCTAGGCTTCCTGTGTGGGTAGGCAGAGGCACGCACATACTGTTGCACACAGCTAAAATGTCAGCTGGGCTTGACTCCCCATCCAGCTAGCTGGTGAGCCACCAATTCAGTGAGTCAGAATAATGAACTGATTGAGAAAAATGATTGATTTTGCAATGTGAATGGTATGCTGCTGAGTTCCATGAAAAGCATGTGATTATTACAGCCAGTGGCTTGGTTTTATGGATCACTTTATGCCATTTCTTGGGATCTCAGTTTTCTCCCATCATCCCTGAGATAATAAGGGATATTCCATAGTTTCTTTTCAGGAATGTAAGAATATTTAAGCCCAGCAAAACAAGTTGTCCCCTTTTTCATGCCACAGATCCATAGTGGTAGAGAATAAGTGGGGTATCGAGTTGAAATTAATCTCTTTCTCATCGAATCTTCACAGAACATTCACAACTTTTGGAGGACCTTTGATTAAAGGAACGGAAAAGGATGATGGCTCTCAGGTCTCAGGAAAGAGTTTATTGGTAGGGAAAGGTAAAGCTGGTAGAAGAGATCTGCAAATCAAACAAATCAGTTGAGTCAAGTTCAGCTGATGGCCTGCGCTGGATTTGGCCAGCAGGATCGTTCCATCTTCTCTGCTCTCATCCTCCTGGGGGTAGGCAACACCCAGCAGACAAATCCCACCTCTTGGACCTGTGCTTACACTTGGGGCTTTCTGCATCCACAGAGATGGAAGAAGTGGGAGTAGTATAAGGACTGCTGATATTCAAGGTAAGGAAGGACAGGTGGCCCAACCCCAGACATGCCTCTGGCTGGGGTTAGGGCACCTCTCCCTCCTTACCTTGAATATCAGCGTTCCTTGTACTGCTGGTGGCACTGCAGGCATGTAATGGGGGACAAGTAGCAGCTGCTGTGTTGATGAGGCTCTGAAATCTGCTCTCTGCAGCTCTTATGGGGGAACTGCCTGGGCTTTTCATTTATTTTTCTTATCATGGGCTTTTCATCCAGCTGCACTCAAGGAGTGTGTCTATGTGTTACTCCTTGAGGTTTCTTGGACAGGGCCTGTGACACTCTCCCTGTTGCCTCCTTCAATCACTTCTGACTATGCTGGAGAGGGAGAGCCTGACTTAACCCCAAAAATAATGTCCTTCCTGCCCTTTCCCCAACAGCACAAAGCTGGGGAGAGTTGAGGTTGGAGTCTAGACCCAAACTCCTTGCTCAGACCCTCGTCTTGCTTTATAGAAATAGGAGATATTATTTAATTATTTCCCCAGCTATGCACATATCCTTCATACAGGTGGTTTCTGTACTTGCACTGAGCAGGCAGCTCTAATGTTCAGCCCCCCAAGCCACAGAAAATGCTAACTGTTCCTTTAAAATATCTGTACAGTAACTTTCCTTTTCCCTTGATCCTGCTTCTTGCTGCCATCTTCCTAACAAGGGAGTTGTTGCCCAAAGACTTGTTATCCCTCTCTCTGCTGACGACTCGCCTGACAACTCTGTCTGTATGTAAATTAACTTTTTTTTTGTTGTTTTATTTTTTATCCAGAGGCATCTCGGTTTTGGCAGTCTCATCAAAAAAGCATATTCTGCTTTAAATTACCCCCAGTTCTCCAAAATGCCTCCCACACCACGCTTAAAAATCATTCTTTCTTCTTCTGATTGGGAATTTCAGCGACACTTAAGTCTTAAAATAAATGGCTTGTTTGTGGTTGAATGCTTCCCCCACGCGACACCTTTTGTTATTAATATCTGCACATCTGTTTAATTATTTGATCTCCTGCACAAAACTGAAAGTCATAATTTTTTTAGAAGTTAGTGTGAGCTGAGCAAAGAAAATCTTCTCATTTGGGGTCACAGCAGATTTCATTCCTTCGCCTTTTGGGCAGTAGTCCAATGTCAGTCACTTATCATAAATAATCAGTTTCATCAGGTTACTGCAGAGATTCAGCCAATTGCAGACACGCAGAGGGTAAATCTGGCCTTAACTCCAGGCTGAAAGTGGCCTTTCAAAACTAATTTGGGGATTTACAAAACGACAGACAGGCTCTTCTTGTGTGCTGAGTTGCCTGCTCCTTGTTGTTGCTGGTTGGGTGTTTTTTTTTAATTGCCTAGTTAATATAATCTGACACACTTCTAATGGCCCGCTGGTGAGTTCAATAGGGTAGTCGTTTTCATCAGGTGCTGGTAATAGGGTAAAGGAGCTTGGTTTAAAACCTGTTAAAGATGCAGCAATCTTTTGTAAAAGCTCACTGTTAGCAGCTCTTTTGGAGCCTGTGCTGAAGGATATTAATGTCAGGAGTTGCTTTGCTACCAGAGGCTCAAGCTGAGTTCTGCTCTTGTGTACGTTTGGTAAGTAGGAAATTGCCAGCCCTTGTGACAAATCCTGGAGTGGGGCTTTGGGATGCAGAATTTGCAGCTGAGTCTGGGGCAGAATAAACTGGGCCTCAGGAGAAAAACCCTGCTGAGTGTCATAGAAACACCAAAGGGCTTAGTGTGTGAAGTCCAGGTTCCAGTCTGAGATCAGGGACAGATCTGTTCCTGGCTATATCTCTTTGGGGAGAGGTGGTTCAGGGAGGAAAATCTCCATTTTTAGAGAGTATGCAGGTGGTGAGAGAAGCAGTAGAAAGCCATAGGCGGTATGTTTGGGAGGTCGGGTAGGAACTAACCAAGTGTACTGTGTCCTTCTGAGCCCAAGTTGAGTATTGTGTCCTGTGCCATGCCCATTTAAAGTATTGAAACATTTTCTGTTTCTCCTGATAGAGTATGATCTATTTAAACATTGCTGCAAAGAAATGACCACTCTTAAGTTTAAATTCCCTGAATGCCCCAGCAGCCACGCTTGGCTCTATTTCTCATCAAGGAGGAACTTGTAATGATGGGGTGAAAAGTATAAAGTCCCAGTGAAAAGGAAGGTTTTTTTAGGCTACAGTTTCTTGCTGAAATATGTTGCTTCTTCCAAAACATTAGACAGACTGCTAGACCTGAGGAGGTTTCCCATTTGTGCACACTTTTAATTTCCTGTTCTGCATTTTGCCTTAATTCATGTTGTGGTTTTGCTTAAGAAATTTAAGCATTTATTGAAATTTCTTCTGCTTGACAGTCCTGTTTTGGAGTGAGAACCTGCAATAATTCTTCCTTGCCCCTTGCTGTGAACTTGCCTTCTCATGTACCTGAAGGGAGGTAAACATAGCTAGCTGTCAGCCCTTCTTTGCCTTGGCAAATAGGCATGAATCAAAGCTGTGGGTTAATTTAGTTTCAAAATATATACAGTTTGGATACAGTCTGGAACCTGAACTTTGAAGCACAAGTTCACTTCTAATTGCAAGCCACTCCAGCTTTATTGAGGTGGTCAGTGTTATTTCGTCAGAGCCTTTTGATTTTCTTGGTTTCTTGGCACACGTATTAGTAACTGAACTACTGCGTGTGCTCTCTCACCCATGCTGTGCCGTTCTGACACAGTGTCTAATTTTTCGGCCTGAGGGTCTTTGATTGACATCATGAGCTAAGGGATCCATAGCATGAAGTATGATGTGGAGTTTAGTCCTCTGCATTTTCATTGCAGATGGACCACACATACTGCACATGAAGTTTTATCCACATAACAACCGGGGGGGGCAGGGAAGAAGAAGAGGAAAAAGTCAGGACTCTAGCTTCCAAATGGTAAAAGGAGAGAGGACATTTGAACTGGCTGTTTCCTAAGTTTTTGTGCACTGGTATGAGTGTCTGCCTGCCATGTCCAGTCACCCCCCTGTCACAGCAACAGGCATGCTGCAAAGAGCACCAAAGCAATTGCAAAGGTGATGTTTTCTTTTTGTGAGGGGTCTGGGCAGTGGGGAACCCCTGAAGATGCTTGTGCACACAGTGAGCTGTAGGACTGCCCCATCTGTTCTGGGACAGTCGAGGTCCAAGGACAAAGATACCAATTTTCCTTGGTATTGAGAGTGCATTGCTTTCCTCTTCTGTTTTGTATTGTGGCTGAGATGGGAAAGCCTTGCTCGTGCCCTCATATCACATTGCTATCCCTTTTATTTTCTTTGTGATCACCGCTGGAAATTTTGTCCGATTAGAAGAAACTTTTACCTCTATTAAGCCCCCGAATCTCCATCAAGCGTCTGATAGACTGGGCCCTAACGGCAGCCGCTTTACTTCTTTTCAGGCACCATCCATCAGGCTGACAGTGACTGCCGATGGGCCAGTCATATTGTCTATATTTCATACACAAACATCAGGCCTGCTGACAGCACTTTGCACACTCGGAAATTGCTTTTGCTGTGAGCTGAATTTCAACTAGAGCTTTTTTGCTGGCTCCATCTCTCAGTGTTTATGACCCTCAGGAGCAGAGGAACTGCTGTGAATAGATAATGCTGAAAGCACTCTTGTAGCACAGAAGGCTTCATGTCTGAAGTATTTAATGTTTACAGCAAATTTGGTGTTTGTTAATTTGCATTTTTATTCTTTCCTTAAAGAACTGTCACCTTATTCTTCTGCTTGTCCTTTGTACAGATGTGTGGCAATTTGTGCTGGGGGGATAGTGCTGATGCTGGGGGGAAAGAGGAGAGGAGGTGTTAAGGGGTGGAAAGAAGGCTGGGTAGGGGTACAAAATGCTCCATGGCTTAGGCAGCTATTCTGAATAATGCTGCTTCAGAGGGTGGCGAAGGAAAGGCTTCCAGGCAGTGTAGAGCTACCCCTTTGCTCTAAGTCAGAATAATTTTGATAGATAACCCATCATCAGCTTAAAAATAAAATACATTAGCATATAGGGGAAAAAACCCTGTAACCTGGAAGGAATCATATCTGCTTGTCCTTTTCTCTTAGAGAGCAGACAAATTATTTTCATTACTGGAAAGGACAACTCCCTGCTAATAATACACCCCTCCCAGCAGCTGAATTGTATTTCTTGTTGGTATAGAAGTACTTCTGCTGGAGTGTAATTATTATGTTTGTACATATTTGTGGGTTTGCACTTGGATTGGTACACAAGGTGCTGCGTGTTTGTGGGTAGGCCTGAGTCTTTATCTATACCAGTGTGCATGTTTTTTAAGGAAGAAATGTGTTCCTGTTCACCTCTGTATTTGTTTCCAGTTATCCTTGAGAAAGTGTGTGCCTGGGAATCACTCAGAAACTGAAGAGTGGATGAGGAGGAAATAAAGATGGCTGTTTAGAAAGCTGTGCAGCAGTTTCAGATGAACTATGGAGGTCACATAGATTAACCTACCCCTACCAAATGTTCCCCAGGCAATCAGAGTGCTCTGGCTGGCCAGGCGGTTTTATAAGGACTGTAAAGAATGTACAGAGACATATTCCTGTAAAACCACCTCTTACCTGAAAGCTCAATGAGCCATCAAATTCAGGAGAAGAACAGCCATTTCTTGGGAAAATGTAATGTTAAGTGTCCCAAAATTAAACTCCAAGCCAGTATATTTTGATGTGCAGCTAGAGTAACCTATGTTCAAGTAACATTAAAGAGAAATTGTCAGAGTAAAAATCCCATGTTAACAGGAAAAGAAAAAAAAAACCCAAACCCTCAGACTTTTCCCGTGGTATCAGGAACAGCTGCTTATATGTGGTTGAAACAGAAAGATTTTTGAAGTGTTATTTATTCTTTCGGTTGTCCTAATGTTCTGTTGGGTTTTTTTCCTTTGGTCATTTTTTCAGCTTGGAGACAACTGGAGATTTGACTAGTTGGTTTGTCCACATATGTGCGGTAGATTTTATTGTCCTGCTCTAGCTCAGTGATCTTCTGTTTGGGTTGCAAACTATAAAAGGTAATATTTAATCTCTGTGTTCTTTTTTGCCAGGCCCAACTGACATTTGTGTCAGTGATTTTTTGTTGGGTTTTTTCCCCTACCCTTTTACACTTTGATTTTTAAATGGAAACTGAACATTGTGCCTATAACTTCCTGACAGGGTTAAAGAATGACACTTCCATTTCAAAAATAATTTGACTATATGAAAACTGTGGGGCAAACCTGATTTTCAAGAGACATTATTTTATTGATGATATATTCTATGACCTTTTGCATCATTATTGTTGAGATAAGGGAATAGAAGGAGCATTTCCTGCACTGATTTAACCTGAGGTACAAAACATTAAAAACAAAGTAAGGGTGGTTTCTTAAGTAAACATCACCTTTTCAAGTAACAGCTTATCTGGATGTTCCTGGTACAATAATTCTTGTGCTTCCATCCTGAAGCACAATGAAAGGGAGTTGTGTTTAGGCCTGCGTAATCGCTGGCTATTTATAGTGCATCAGTTTCTGGGAGCTCCTGTTCTGATCAGCATCCCATTGAATTTGTGCTACTATACACATAAATGTCTTTCATGAGGAGGTGGTGATTTATGAAGATTAGGCAGACTGACATTCTGCAGTCCCCATTATAAGAGTGAAAGCTGAGAGAAACGAACGACTTGTTGAAGGTCAAATAGAAAGCCCGTGTCAGAACTGAGAAATCAATGCACGTATCATTTCACGATTTGGAGGTTTCCTGCCCCTTCCATTTCTGCTGGCTTGGGAACAGTGGAGGCAGGGCCTCCTGAAGCTAGCATTGTAGCAGGAGTATTGTGAAACAACAATCTTCAATGTGTGATAAATGAGCACAGTGATTTGGGAACCAACCACAGAAACCCACGAAATATCAGGGCACTCCCAGGTAGCTGACACTGCATCCTTATCTCCAGTCGAGTGGAACAGAGCCAAAATTACGCATTCATATTGGAATACCTCTTCATAGCTCTACCTCAAAATGAAGGAAGCAAGGTTCAAAGTGTAAAAGAGCAGAAAATAGCAAGAATGTGTGATAGTTTCCCTGAAAACCAGCTTCTTTCTATCTCCTTTGCCCACCTTCATTAGTGGTAGAAGCTGGACTCAACTATGAAGACTTTGTCTCCCCTAAATTAAGTACTTATCCAGAAGAAGCAGGAGAGAAAGAGATTAGTAGCCTCCCATCTCCATGTCATTTTTGCAGTTACAACCTCCACCTTTGTTCTACTTTAAAATGGGATCTAACATAAAGAAGATTTCAGTTCAGTACCTGGAGCTTCTACCTACTGGTTCAAAACAAGTAAGAGCAGCAGCATAATGGACAGAAATTGAAAGTGTTGGTTGACTTTTGCTAGCATCCTGCCTGACCTTGGGCAAGTTGTTTTACCTCTGGGCTTCAGTTTTCCAAGCTGCAATGTGACACCAATAACTTTAAGTTAATTGGTGAAGTGTTTTAAGACCTGCTAAAGATTAAATGTGCCATAGGGAGCACAGGCATATCGAACAGCAACCACAGTTACCTGTGATGCTTATTGGGACTTGTTCCATTAGGAGCACGGTGGTAGTGGCTGTAGCGCATGAAACAGTAGATTAATAGATTGGAAATATATCATGGGACCATCTCTGTGATTTCACTACAGGCAATTTGACAGTGTTCCTAAGCTTTATCTAGCTGCAGTGTGAAGGAAGAGGAAGGATGCACAGCTATTATACAATGTAAGTTATGATGGGCTTGACAAAGGAAGAGAAAGAATGCAACCACTAAACTCTTCTCTTTGATAAATCTGCACACAGCTGTTAGAATATAAACAGTTGTGAAGCAGTGAAATAAGTGCTTGATGATGGTTTTTATCAACTTCCAAGCTCCTCATAGAACAACAGGTGACTTTTGGGAGTCATGGGGACTTTCAGAAGCGACTATCTACCATACTAGGCAGCATGATAGTCTGAGGCAATAAAATATCCTGCAGATCCCCTTTGATGTAGAGGATGTGTGGCAGGTTTCACCTTGACAGGGAATCTCATTAGGTATTGCTGGAAGGAAGTTACATAGTCAAGAAGCTACTCAGCCTCTGTCTTACCATGTTAGCCATTGGGAATCAATTTTCTTTTGTTGTTTTGTGATCCTTAGAGATGAGCTGATGATCACAGCCTTATTCTCTGAATAAGGAGAAAAGGTTTTGAGGGTTTTTCCCCTCTTTCCTGGTATACAAAAACTATTTTCCCAGGTCCTGTTTTGATAATACCAGTATCTATAATATGCATCTGAAGTATCAGGAAGTCCCACGCAAGCTGTGTTCTGTTTAGGAACACTGGAACCTCATGTCTCTTTCCCCTCTACACATGTATGTGTGCATACAGTTAATCTTTAGCATTAAAAATAACGTTTTAAATCTCCTGAGAAGATTTCAGTGATCCTTTCAGGTCACTCACTCCAACAATTCCATTTTAGTTCAATAATTTCTAATCAGCTGAGATCGCTTAGCAAATACATGTGGGAAACTTTTTTTCCTGTAGATAAAAAATAAGAATTTATTTCCATGTCAAAGGGTAAGTAAATTTTGCCACATCATTACTAATCTTTCTATTTTCTTGATGATTCTACAATAAATGACAATAAGTTTGTTATGGAAGGGAGATCTAAAAGGTGTGTAATTCCCATGATTTGTTCCCCTGGAGCATTCCTGATTATTGATACATTCTGTCAGTTAAGATTTACATCATTGATTAGTGTGATTTAGAGTGTCATGGCTTCACATTCTTCCAGCCTTTCTAGCAAAGTAAGCAATTTAAAGTCATTGCATGTGATACAAGATTTCGAAGCAGTAATTCAGCTGCAGTGTTATGTTTGTTCCAGCGTTTACTGCCTACCTACTATAACAACTGGCAGTTTATAAACTTAGAGATTAAAATTATGAGAGCTTTAGAAATTCATATAACAATAATGAAGAAGTAGTGTGTGAATGCCTGTGATTTTTTTTTTTTCTTCTGCAGTTTTTCTCAGCATGCTCAGGTATTTGGCAGATATCGGGGATGTTCACAGATGTGTGCCCAATCCATGAAGTGCAGATCAGCTATCATACTCAATCAAGCCAGAGAGAGTTCAGAGTGGGAAGGTTTGTTCACGTCTGTCTCCCAGATAATTTTATGTGATCTGAATATCTGCCTTTCTGCAGTATATCTCCGCTCAAAGCATGAAAGTGAACTGCATTTTTTTATTTCCTCCAGGCCTCATAGTTATGTAGATTATCACTGGATGTTGTGTTGTCTAGGGCTTAACAGTGCCAAAGTTATCACAGTCAGAAACAAGATACTGGAGTGGATGAACCTTAGGTCAGACTATGTCAAGCAATCTTTGAATTCCTAACTATGTCCATGCTGTTCAGGAACTGGACTGGACCTCTCTGATGCTGCCACTGGACTTAGATTTTCATAGCCCTGAATTTCCATAGTGGAAGTTGTTTAAAGGTTGTCTCCGTCAGAGCTATGCCTTGGCTTATCAGATATTACATTACCGCTGTTCCCAGAGAACTAAAATTTCCCCAGGTCCTTTCATGCAGCCTATCTGTAACATACCTGTTGACATGAAAACAGAAGTTTAAAAAAATGTAATTCATAAGAAAAGTCTAATTATTTGTGACATTTCATCCATCATGTCCTAAGCTTCTCCAGAGGAAAGTAGTAACATTTCGTCTCCTTGACAGCAAACAACACACTGACGAACTGAAAAATGTTCTGCTATATTTCAAACTGCAGCATTTATGAGTAAAGAGCAAGTGCAAAATAAATAGCAAGAGTAAAGAGCAGAAACCCACATAAGTAGGGGCAGAAGCTTTGGAGAGCTTTCTAAAAGCTTTCTCTTGGGTTAAAAACCAAAACAACCCTTCAAAAATAACCAGAACGTTTCAGGGTAAGCAATCCGTTGGATGGAAGCTATAGCAATACCACTCGGCCCAATCTGCATTGACTTACCTAACCACTCCTGCAAGGAGATGGCTTGGGTGGACGTGGCAGCATAGTGCAGTTCATGGAAAGCTACAGGACCTGAATGAAGATGGCTTGGAAACAGGTTTTTAGGATATCCCCCAGCACTTCAGGACTGCAGAAGGAGCACTTATATGTTCTAAAGAGAATAGAAGCAGAGCAAGACTGTGAAGCCTGCCCTCCTAACTTTTTCTTTTTGAAGATGATACCTAAGAACCTGAAGCATTGCTATTAGTTCATACCAAAACTGACTTTGCTCCAAAGGCTCTCTCTGTGACATGCCAAGTTAGGTAATTCCCCTTACTGGCATTCTCTCTCGCTCCCCCCCGCCCCCCCCTTTTAGGCTTTGATCAAGTTTTGGTGACCATCTGTTCGTGGATGACTCATCTCTTTCTGCATGGCTCTTGTAGTCCTGCTTTCGGATCTAGATGCCTCTGCTCCAGAACCTGCGGGTCTCTGTCACTTCAGCAAAAAGAGAATCTGTTAGTAACCCAGATTCTTACAGACATTTGGATATTTAACTCCCACTGTTTTCCTGGGTATTCAGAGATCTCATTTCTGTGAAACATGCTGTTTCCATCCATTGATGGAGTGTGAAGGTCATCTGTGATGGCATGCACATACAGCTCTTCAGCTGTTTTTCAGACCCTTATTGGTATCCTGTTGGCAGATCTCATGCTCTCCAAACTTCATAATTTAAACAAACATTTAAACAAAGAGAAGTGCAACACCCCAAAGTAGGGTATCAATCAAATCTTCCATCTGGGAAGTCTAATGAAGAATAACAATGAGTTAGAGAATTTTGAAGTTCTTTGCATATTCTTTCTTTTCTGATCTCTTGTTTTAGAAGAAATTCTTACATGCAGAAGCTATAGCGCACTATTTCTCTTTTTAACTCTGAAAGGCTGTGATTGTTCTTTGAGGAAAAGACAAGTTTATGCAGCCATTCCTAATCTTTCACAGGGTGGAGGCTCTTTCATTTCCATTCTTTTTCTTCTTTTTCCTTTTCTGTTATGCATACACACAAAAAAAAACCTCAGGAGTACATCATGAGCCGAGCTGTATTTTCTGTTTATTGCCACCAGGTTAATAACAGTAATGGTGCGAGGAGAAAATGAAGTGTTATGTAAAATCCTGCATTGCAGATTTTGGTGCTGATGCAAAGAGCTCAATAAAGTGTAACACTTTAATCATGGAGATAAAAATCACAGAGCAGCTTCACAGTCTTCCAAGATGCAGAGCCTTAAGACAAAATAAAAGTAGGAGAGAAAGAGAAACTGACAATATTATAAAGTCCCAGAAAAGTTTGGGAAGAAAGTAACCCACTTTCTTTTCTTGTGATGCTTTGATTCAGTCTTTGTATTCACAAGATAAACAACCAAAAGTGTGTTTATATGAATTTCCTGGTTTTAGAGAGAGCAAAATGCCACAGCCTCAGTGAAATTTACAGGAACCTGGAAACCTTTAAAAAACAAAGCAAACAACTCCCTCCCCACAAAAAAAAAAAAAAAAACACCCACCAAAAACAAACCACCAAAAAAAACCCCCCAAACCCAGATAACCCACCACCAGAACCACCACCTATCATGGTATGATGGTATGTATTGTTTTTTTCAAGTAGGCAAGCAGCCCAGCAGAGTTTTAACTATGGTGGTCTTGAGTACAAATTCAGAATGCTAGCACAGAAGAGGACTCAATTTTGCATCGTGCTTAAACTCTGCATTTCTTCACTGTTACTGAGCTTCATGGCTTTGCTTCCCATCTGCAGTTTAAGATTATAGTCCTGTCAAATGACTGTACATAAAGTTGTAGGTTGTTGGCTTGTGGGTTTATTTTGGGGGAGGGAGGAGGAGGAGGAAGAGTTATGTGAAGATGATCTCTCCTGTACGGGGAAATTTGTGGATATAATGATATGGAGCACTGTGCTAAAAAGTTGGGACAGTGCCAAGGACTGCATACCTTTGAGCTGGACCAGTTGCTGTGAGGCACCTGACTGCAGTTGTGTGCCAAGTTTATTCTTCTTTGAAAAATGTTTCCAAAAAAGTCCCTTTCCCCACAACTTGGCTATTGAAAAGAATATAAGGCTATTATTTGTTGGAACAAACACAGAAAATGTGGAAATACCTAGTTCAGGGCCAAGAAGAATCCCTCAGATAACTCAGAAAAATTGTCACATAGCTTTGTTCCTTGTATCTGGAGACAGAGTAGCTGAATATTATAGAATCATAGAATGATTTGGGTTGGAAGGGGCCTTAAAGATCATCTAGTTCCAACCCCCCTGCCACGGGCAGGGACACCTTCCACTAGACCAGGCTGCTCAAAGCTCCATCCAACCTGGCCTTGAACACTTCCAGGGATGGGGCATGCACAACTTCTCTGGGCAGCCTGTTCCAGTGCCTCACCACCCTCGTAGTGAAGAATTTCTTCCTTATATCTATCTATCTATATAAAAATATTGCTACAAACTATAATATTATAATATAATTATATAATACAAATATAATATAGAATTATAATAATATAACTTTAATATAATTGATTAGAATATATTAATATATATTTTATATTGTCCTGGTTTTGNGACTTGGCCGGGGGGTAGTGATTGCTGCTCAGGGACTTGCCTGGGTGTTGGTCGGTGGGTGGTGAGCAGTTGCATCACTTGTT
>WAAD01016396.1:121706-161208 GCA_013389945.1 Fregata magnificens
ACCACAACATATATATATATATATATCTTTATATATATAATATATAGAGAGGGAATCTCTATTGTAGAGCCCAGTGACCATCCAGCCACTCAGGAAGATGTTTCTTCACACCAGGGTGGCGCAGTGCCGGCAGAGAAGCCATTCCAGAGAAGTTACATATTCAGCATGAAATGTAATTCAGTTTTAGCTGGTGCCTGGCCCTTTGGGATCGGTTGCCATTACTTGGAGGAGCACAGCAGCCTGCTGAGCCAAGTTGTCTAGTACTCAGACAAGCAGAAGGAAGGGGGCAGTACCTTAGCTTTATTGTGGGGTTTCCATTGGCCCCGGTCTGTCCCAATGCTTGCATGTTTGCAGCCGGTTAGGACTGCCTGTTTCAATCTACTGCATAGTTATTCCCTTGGGTAAGATTCCAGGTTAATTCAAGGGCATGCTAAACCTTGCTGGGGCTTGAAGGTAACCCAGAAGTTTAATGTTTCCACCAGCTGTGATAACCACGTGCCTAAATTCGGGATGTCTGATTGAAAGACTGTAGAGACAGAATCAAGCATAGGTATTAGTGGTTTTTGGTATCTGATAAACTCTGTCATCACTGCTTACCCATGATATGCCCATCATAAAGAGTGCCTGATTACATGGCTGGCTTAATCTATGTAGCATGAAAGCTGATATTTTATATTACTTTATATCCTCTTGTCCAGCTGAGTTCACTTGCATGGAATTAACAGATGTCAGATTTGGACATTAGGGGCATGGATGCCACAGAAATGTGTGTAAATAAACCAATCCTTGTGTAGTATTGTTAGAACAGGTCATGGTAAGAGATGGCAAAGAAAAGGAACGTTTCACAGGACCCCGTAATATTTTCTTGGTGGATTTTCAGGAGAGCTGAGGGATGAATCAAGCTGACATTACTATGGAATCTGAAATCTTATCCTAAGGGTTATCTGAAGTAAAAACCTGCTTTTTCGCTGAGAGATGTCTGTGTCCATGAACGACATCTGTTTCCCCATGGTGTGCTAAAACATTCGTTACCCCTCAATGCAGCTGTAGTAATAGCATAGTGATCTCAACATTATCTTAGTGCTATACTTCATATTTGGGGTAAAGGACTGGGTAGGCTTTAATTACCTGCATGTCTTGAAAGACAGCATATCTGTTAGACTTGAGCTCATACATAAAATTGAAGAGACAGTGGTTCTGGGAAACCTGCCACATCGTGTCAACAGGCCTTGTTTGCTTTTGAAGATTGCAGGCAACTGGATGGATTTGAAGAGCTGCCCTTTTTAAGGACAGAAAGAAATAAAAACAAGGCGCTGCGGGTGTTGAGAAACAAAACCTCTGTGCAGGCTGTGCTTTGCAGGGCTGGCCTTTGCTCAGGTCGGAGGGTCATCTGGAGTCCCTGCTTATATGCCTGGGTGTCCTCCCAATGGAAACCAGGGAGCATGGGAGGAAACCACCCACCTTGGCTTCATATGCTAGATCTGTGACTGGAGTGGGGCAGAGGCCTATAGAGAGTACGAGAGAGCACAGCTGGCCCACAAGAATGGACACAGTTGTAGAGACTGGCATTTGGGAAAGGAGGCATTGATCATCTATTTCTTGAGCAGACTCCTCAGACCCATCTTGAATACTACCAGACGGATAGTACTCAAGTCTCAATGCTCCAGATGCTCCTGGTTATTTGAGGAGAAAGCTGAGAGACAGGTTCTTCATATGTTGTTACGGCTGTCCTGCTGGCTCAGTTAAAACCCTTTTTATCTCAGGATAAGGCTTAAGTTCAGAATCAGTTGTTTAAGATATTCCTATTCTCTTGTATTTTTCCTTTCCTTTGCCCCTACCCCTGCACACAGTAATTCTGTATGAATCATACAATTGATTCTTTGGGTGGAGGGAATAATATATGAACAGCTCAACTAGCTGATTGGGCTGGGAAAAAGACAAACCTCCAAATATTTAGACTTTTTTTTGCCTAGCTGGATTGGTTCCCTAAATCATGACATGGACTCCAAGCAAACTATGCCAGCTTATGGTGTCGCATGGTCCTGGCAATGAGTGGTGACCCACCTGTTGGGGAAGTGGGGAGGATGGAGTTTTTGAGGCTGTCCTTGTTGCCAGAAACATGCATGTGAAAACAAAGGGTCAGTCCACAATGGGCCTGTGACACCTTCTGAATGAAAGGGCTCGCAGTATGAGTGAATGCATTGGAATTAATTAATGCAGGTAATGCTTTTAAGTTGGGAAGTGCTAGAAACACTAGCACCATTTGTTGCAGAAACAATAGACTCTTTTGCTGCTTGTGAGCATGGCAAAAAGCAGAACTCAGCAAAGACAGAGGGACCAATGTGATGATGGCTGAACATTACACTATACTTTCTGATAGTAATGTAGTGATTGGGATAGCTTCTGGTCCTGGGAGACTAGAAACACTGTCTGTTTGCAACTTTTAAGAGTCAGTGATTTCCTAGGGCTGGGTACATAGCGATAGCGCTCTTACCTCCCAGGCATTTAGATTTTGTGTGTGTGTGCCTTTTCCAAACGTTTATTACTATTTCCTCTGCTTTTAAAATACAGCCAGACTATTTTTACTGGGGAGGGGAGGTGGGGGGGGTTTGGGGTTTTTTTGTATGGGTTTCACTCAATATAACGCATGAGAGACAGTTAAGAACAATCAACATAAAACCCTACAAAGTGCTGGCTGGATCTGTGGTTAACCATTGTTTTAAAAAATGAGGTTACTTTTTGCCTGTGTCCTTTTAACACTGTGGATCAGCTCTATGTCAGAAAAAGTCAGAAAGGGGCAATCCAGCCCAGAATTGAATGAGCTGCTATAGTACGTCATCTGTTACTCCTGGTGTGCTCCAGAGAGACAAAAGTGGTTAAATAAGTTGCTACACCTTTCTGTGGACTAGGGTGGCATTCTCTGAGCACGTTGCTTGCATGTGTACTTGTTTGATAAACTCCCTGGTTAGAATCAGTACTCATTTTCCTTGCCAGGAAGAAAATAAGAAAAAAGAAAACAGAAAAAAAAAAAAAAAGGAAAGTAATTGATGGCAAGCTTTAAGGGTCATCACAGTATTTGCTTCCACTTTCATTCTTTTACAATGGCTTTAATACTGTGCAGTTATGAACTTGTTTTAAGTCTTCTCATTTTCTCTTGCAAGCAGACCACCTCACATTTTAAACATCTGCAGTAGTTCCAGCAATGAAACCAGGGCTATTGTAGCACTGAAATCTCTAAAACTGCAGTGGATAGTGATCCACTGTACATCTGGAAATGTAGGTGTTGCCCTCAGGGAGCTGTATTTGACATAACTTCCTCTTTGGGAACAGGACACAATGAGATCACAGCTTCTCCTGGTCTCAGCTGTTGAGCAAATCCCTGTCAGGCCTAATAGCCAATGCTCTTTTCCCCTTGATCAGCTGGGCTTTGGTCATTGCCGAGTTGCACATTGTTCACTAAATGAATAGCTCCCAGAATGCAAACTTCACCTGTTATCCTTCCATTTAGGAAAATTGAGAGTTTTTAGTCTTTTGTACTCTGCATTCAAAAGATGAGAGGAAAAAAAAACCCACCTAAATGCCTCCATTTAAATGTAAATTTTGACTTTTCACGTCTGACAAAGTAGGGCGTTTTTTTTATAAACAATATATATATAAATAAAAGCCATGGAATTGAAAGAACAAAACCCCTCTCTTGTTGATATTGATATATTTTCCACATAGTAATCTTTGCTCTCATCATGTTACGTCTTTTTCTGTTTCTTTTTACTTTAAAACTAATTTTGCTGTGAGAACAAGAACAGGAGATCGTTAGGAGGAAATACTCTGGTGCTGGCTTGTGCAGAGAAAACATGCCATCTGCCTAATGTGTTTCATCTTGTGTCAGTCTAAGATGTGTTGTTTGGGTTTAACATGCCAGTCACTAGCCTAGAAAGAGCGCAGGCAGCAGCTCTGACACATATCCTGGCTAGGGCTCCAAATCCTTCCTGCTTTTCAGAGACTATGCTTACCATGAAATAGGCCACAAGATTTTGGGCAGAAGGTACAGTTCTCATCACCTACCGTGTCCTCGCATTAGAGTCCAAGAGGCATTGGTGCAAGGAACTGAAGTGGTTTGGGATATATTTTCAGTCTTGACCATATCACACTGTTAAGAAGCAAAAGCAAAGACCCAGCCTGAAAGTGGGTTATTTCAAAGAGGTCTGGCTGGTGGGTCTGAGGGGCTGGTGGTTGAGGATGTGGTGGTGTCTCCCCAGTGGCAACCACACAGTACAAGCTTCACCCTCCTCTGCTGTGTTAGGGAAGAGCTGGAGAAGCCATTTGGCGTAGCATCACACAGAGACACGCACTCGAGTCCCAAAAGCAGAATAGTCATGCCATGGAGCGCTCCTTGCTCTGAACTGGCAGGTCTCTACTGTCTGTTTGGAGGTGGGTCAGAACGAGCTCAGCATCTGTCCCTGCTCCTCTGTGCAGTGTGGAGTCAGCTGCCTGCAGGGATGGGGCACGTTTTGGGGCTCAGCACTGTGGTCAGGACCCATTGGTGGCCAGGTTTCAGAAATGGGGCTGCCTTCTTTATCAGAGGTTTCCTCTTTCGGTCACAGAATTCTTGCCTGATAAATGGATGGCGCATGTCTCAGCTGGGTAAATGTAACTGGTCATATTTTGTTACACTGTGTGTAATAAAGATTTTAGCTTATTTTTGTATTAAGAAAAGAAGTTGGCAGACAGTTTTAAATGTCTGCCTAAGGACAAAACGAACTGAGTTTTGTAGATAGCTCCTTTTTTTTCTTAATAAATAAATAAATGGAAAGATTTTTATGTTGATAATAAAAATAACTAATGCAGAGCTTTTTCCACTAGTGCCTGGAGACATGGACAGATGTGGGATTTTGAAGGGATAAAGAATTGAAATCTGTTGGCAGGTAGTTGCTATAAAAATGACTGTCCTTCTTGCCTCTTATTACAGACCAACATTCAACAAATGAAGAGTCGCTGAGAAAGCTAACGATGACAGGATCAGGTTCCAACCATCAGAGACAGCAGAAACCTCCTCCCTTCAGAGAAATATAAAGTTAAAGGGAAGTGGTTGGGAAAGCTGGGAGCTTTATTAAAGTATACTTCCGGACTTTCTCCGACTCACAATGTGGCGTGTGGGAGTGTGGAGGGGAGGAAACTGCCAGGGAAACTATGAAGAAACAGAGTGACTTCACTGAAAGTTTGGTTTGCCCATGACTTGTCTGCTGAAGTTTTGTGTTATCGCTTTCTGCCTCCAGAGAACTTTCACTACGCTGCTGTTGCATGTAGTTGGTTTCTGTCTTGCTGTGTGGTCTGTTGTTGGAGTAAGAGGGCAAACCTTGTTTTCTCACTTTTACCCTTCTGATTCTCTCCCCCATTCCACTGCGGGGGAAGTGAGTGAGTGGCTGTGGGGGGCTTAGCTGCCTACTGGGGTTAAATCACAACAATATTGCTTCGCAATGCAATTGTATTGTAGGACCAAGCTCCTGAAGCAGTCAGTAACCTGTATCATAGAATTGGCTAGTCACTGTAGTGTTTGGTGACTCAACCTGAAAACAACATGTGGATCATCAGTGTTGATGCAGCGTTTAGGAGAGCAAAGATCAAATGTTGATCTGATATACCTACAGTTCAGAGCAAATTGCTTTGCTGTCCGTTATAGACAGCTGTAACAGTTACAGAAGAGAAGGATGAAAACAAGTTTAAAATATTTCTTTGTATTTAAAGATGCATTTTTACACACACAAGCTTATAAAGGTGTATATATACACACATAAAAGAAAAAGCAGACAAAAACTGCCTAAATTTCTAAGTCAACCATTGTCAGTGTGGGTCAGCTGCTGCTGTCTAGGGTGGGAAATATCCTTCTTTAAAGTCCTACTATACCATTGTTTTGTTATGTTCTGGTGAATCCTCTTGAGATTGTCACACTTTGATTATTTCTTATACCACTGTTCTGAACCTTGAGTCCCTGATGTTCTGCAAGACCTGAATAGTCTTTCTGTAGGAAACGGTAAAAAAAAATAGTGGTCCCCAATATGTGCTTGCAGGGCATACATTGTCTTTGAGATCTTGTGACTTTACTTATCGGCACAGTTAGCTGCCCTGCTGTTTGGTCTGTCAGGCAGAACACAAGGTGATATTGTCTGCAGCAATATGTTTGCCTATTGGCCAGCGTGGGTGGGGGAGTATTGGAGGAAAAAAGTTTCGGATACAACTGATGCTGCTAAGTGCCTTGCAAAAGGCATGATATATTGTGCTTTCAGTTGTAAAAGCAGATCCTTCCAAAATGACCATTACGTTTTAGCTTTTATAGCACTGTACAGATAATAAGTACTGCTAGATGTAAAGGACAGAGAAAACATTCTGTAGTTTGGTGCAAAATGTTATGCTGATCTGTCTCTGAGTAGGTCAAACCCAAGAAAACCTATTCTTCCAGTTGTGGATGAATCTTGGGTCAACAAGAGGATATCAGGGACAATTATTTTTTTTTATTTGTTAGCATGCTATCCCTCCCCTCAGTAGCTATGTCTGATGTATAGTCCCTAATCTCTTTCAGTGTCCTTGTTTTCCTATTTATCGGCTTTCACTTTTGTCTCTTACTTGGATGTGCTTGTTGCCTGCACGGAGTACAGGAAGGAAAAGACAGACGCAACTTGCAAAGGAGCAGAATAAGACTAATGACCATGGATAAATTCTGCTTGTGGTGAGGCTGTGCCAGGAAGATGACGAGAAAGAGTTAGTTTGCTTTTCAGCTGTCAATCACTAGTAAAGCATGTGCACAATGTCCATCCACAGCCTTCCTGTCTTCCCAAGCAAGTAGATGGCTGCATAACCCTTGAATGACACATTTTGTGGTGTTTCCTTCCACCTGACTGCGCAGGTTTGCAGTTTGCATGCAGGTATGTTTATTTCTTTCTTATTCCACATGGACCTATGTAAAATAAGAACAACCACTACAGGTCTCTCATAGGTCCAACTAATCAGATTTTCTGGGTATGTTGTTAGTAGGCAGAAAAAGACACTCAGGGGGCCGTATAAGAAATTTTACATGTGTAAAATGAACCTTTACCCTTGATGTCCAGCTTGTAGTTATCATTGATTTAGGGGCTTCTTGAGCTGAAAGCTTTATATAGAGCACGACCCACCTTACAGTAATTTGTCTAATCTCTTTTTAAAGTAGACAGTTTAAACTGTAGAAATATGCATACTTTTAACCACCAATCAACACCTTAACTCTTCAGAAACTACGCAAGTCTCATTCTGCATCATAAATTAAGGTCTAATTGGAAAACAAGAACAGTGATGCTGCACCAAACCCAAGGTCTATTTGGCTCAGTATCCAATGACCTATTGCAGATGCTAAGGGATAGACTAAGAACAGGGCAAAGCTTCTGGCAATGTGTAATTTGGAGATTTTCTGATCAAGAAATTGCGTCCACTGCTTTGTGTATAATAACATAATGGAATCTTTTTCTCTGAATTTATCTAATTGAGTTCATCTGTGTTTTGGCCAAAATCTGGTGGCAGTGAGTTCTGCAGTATAAGTATAAGCTAATTTAAAAAGCACTTTATTTTGTTTGCCTTAGGTCTTCTGCCTGATGACTTTATATTCTGCCAGCTGTTACTTATTTAGTAAGAAATAGTGAATAACGCCATATATTATTTGAGAGACTAGAGAAACTGATTGTTATACAGTTTGATTTGACTACACGCAATTTGTCCAACTGGAATAGTTCCTAGGAAATTAGGGGATAGGGAGTCATAACTCCTAGCCGTTGTTTTTGAGTCTACCACTCTCTGCCTTTGTAATTGGAGGAAAGGCAGGCAATGTGTTTGCGCCTTATTTATGTACTTGCAAAGTAAAGGCTGTGTACCTTGGTCAGAAGGTTCTGCAGAGGTACAATTAAAAGTTATTGGTAAAACACAAAACTATTAATGCTGCTATGAAGTGAATAGTTGAACAGGAAGTCTTGAGCTTAATTTAGTTTCAGGTGTATAAGCAGCAATTAATGATGCCTGAAGACATTAAATGACTTGCGTATGGTTACACAGTAAGCAAGTGGCTGTCTAAGGAACAGTACCAAGGAGTGCTAAAACCCTCAATACAGCTACTGGGAGCATTTCAGCTGAGCAAACTTTTAGAACCAGACCAGAGCCAAACTGAATTATCCGGTGAAAACATGGTCATCTAGATATTTCTGTTTTGTAACCCAATTTTCTTGCTTTAATTATCAGAATAAGGAACAGTTACTGCCTCAGCTTCTTTCTCCCTTCCTTCCTTTTTTTCCTCCCTTCCTTCCTTCCTTCCTTCCTTCCTGTCTGTCTGTCTTGTAGGGTTCCTACCCTCTCCCAAAAAGCTGTTGATTCTTTTGCCACAATTCTCCCCTCTCTTTTCTGAAAAGCCCTCTTTCTGTAAAGCCAATGCTGTTCAGTAGCAGACAAGTGAGCAAGATAGGATTTACAGAGCTTGTTCTGCGGGGCATATGGTGGGGACGTGCAAGTGAGGTCTGAGATGGGCAGAGCCAAGTGAGATCAACAAAGTTTAGGGTGAGGTAATGCCCCAAGACCCAGTTCAATCCCAATGCTTTATACTAGTTACTCAGGCAACTAAAGTCTTCGGAGCTTGTGAAGGTCAAAACCCATGTTGCTGAGTGTATGTGCATTTTTGCTCCTATATGAAGAAGAAAGGATGAGACAGAACAATGACTGTCCTTGTTCAGACTCACCCTTCTAGTTTTGGCTTGGGGTCAGGCCCAAAACCCAGAAGAGTGTATTTCCTGGTTCCTATTCATTTAGGGTAAAAATTATACAGGAATTGTCCATGCAGCTGACCCAAAAGTCTTGTCTAAACTTGATCTGGGTCTTAACTTCGTCTCTTTGGCCCCTCTCTAATTTAATATGCATTTGAACAGAAGTGTCTTCTTGATAGAGCCTTTCACCTCCAGGTCAGCCTTTCAAATCCAATTCAGGCCTGTCATGACCAAATGTTACTGCCATCTGACAGCTCTTCTGTGTCCTGTGTGAATTGCTGGCTTCAGTCCAGTAGCTGGTGGACAGGTGCCCGAACTGCAAAAACTGCCAGACCTGACACTAACTGGATGTCTCTGCAGAGGGGTCAAAGAGTGAATCAGCCTGGCAGATGAATTAATACTTAACTTGTACGCACTGTGATGCTTTATATCTTCAAAGTGCTTTACAAACGTCAACTAATCCTCAGGAGGTGTTGTTATCTGCACTGGCAGGTGAGAGAAGCAAGCAAATAAAGAACCAGGATCAGAATATGCATGTTGCTGACCTCCCACTTTGAGGCCAAAACTATGAGTTTAGCTCCTTTCGGGGCTACTGATGGGCACACCAGAGCAAGGTTCAAGGTCATTGAAGGGCTTCGCATGTTCTTCTATGGATAAAAGCATCCCTTACTTTTGAAGACAGGCAGGAAAGCAGTGTTGATGGATGTGCCATCCTTTTGCTGTATGAATCCATGGAACCAACAGAATTCTCTTCTCCATCCTCTTTGAGGCACTAATGAGTCACATGAGATTATGCCTATCATTAAGAAGTATCGTTATTTAGATTGAGAACTTGCTGTGTAACTGGATCGGTAAATAACTACTTTTGAATGGCAGCTGGGTTGGAGTGGTTCGTTTCGAAAGACAACAGCTCTTGGAATATCATTGAAATAATCTGAAAAAAATGCATGAAGTGTTATGAAGAATTGCTAGAAGGTCATGCAGAGTTAGTGGTACATCAGTGTTTGCAAGCTGCTTCTGCAGGAATGCTTAAAAGACATTGTCAGATTGTGTAAAGGTATCTACAGGAATAAGGAGAAATTGGCTTTTGTGCTTCATATAAATGAGAGTAAGAGTGGTTCTAAACTGGCGTTTTCCCTTCTCTGGAAGCAAGATGAGGAAACTTTTTTTTAAAGGTTTTTAACCTTTAGAAGGTTTTTAAAAATAGTAAACCACTTTTCTACTATTAATTTCTTATGTAAATAATTGCTGTTTTTGCCATGGTGTTTATAAAGGTGAATGGAGTAGGTGGCCCATGAGATGATGAATGGAAGGAGAAAGGTGATGTCCCTATGGTTACAAAGGGGTAGTGGCATACCTCTGAAATAGTGCCTCTAATAAGGCGTGGCTTACATCAGCTGCAAAACTGGAAAGGACACTGTGAGTGAATTGTCAGAGGTTATAAAGAATGGCAGAGGAAAATGTTCCTGGAAGTATTTTTTTTTTTTTTTTTTTTTTTTTTTTTTGATGAGGGTTTATGCTGGCCCGTTCAAATTTTGGGGAAAAAATATGGGGAGAAGGTAAATGTAAGAAAAGTGATTTGGGTAAAATT
Organism: Fregata magnificens; assembly: GCA_013389945.1. Taxonomy (NCBI): domain Eukaryota; kingdom Metazoa; phylum Chordata; class Aves; order Suliformes; family Fregatidae; genus Fregata; species Fregata magnificens. Next base: position 132,066 of record WAAD01016396.1, read on the forward strand.
CACCTTACCAGGCATCCAAACCCAGGTATTTCAAGGGAAGCTTGAAAATGTGAACCATATCCAGAGAGTTTGAATTCCACTTCATGTTCCCTTGTATAGTCAGAAGGAGACAAGTGTCCATCTCTAAAGGGCAATTCAAGGCACTGGGCAGAGTTCCCTGGAGCTGAAAGGGCCAGAACTGGTGCTTTCTAGCTGAATGTAGACTGCTGAGCATGTGATCCTGAATGGTCAGTTTTCCTTTAGTTTGCTTATTAGCACGTTGTTCTTGTGTTTTCTGGTGTCACCACTGTAGGTGTTGCCAAAATAACTAAGCATGGGGTACAGTGTGTATGTCAAAATTGATATATTTGAAACCTATGCAGAATTGTCTTTTGAGAGATTCTGGACCTGAGAAAGCATCAGAGACCTGGTCTTCTGGGAATTTCTGAATCTTTTCTGAACCAAAAGCGGCAAACTCCTTATGCTGTGCCAACAAACAGTGCTTAGCAGTAAGAGTGCAAAGTCTGCCTGGAGGCTGTTATGTTCTCTACCACTAATGACAAGCCATGGGTTTAGTGGCTTGTAGAAAACATTGCAAGGAGTTTATCCCATCCCCTGTATGAAATATTGGAGTGAAGAAGGCTTTTGGATGCTCTCTCTCTAAACAAATTGCTATGCCCAAGAATTAATAAAATCCATATTGAAGTAACAGCTGGTGGACAGAGCTGGCTTCTTCCTGCATCACTTGTCTCTCTAGTGGCTCATGTTCTGGGCTCAATGCACATTTATCCTTTTATTGCAGCATTTATTGATTTTATTTATTTATTTATTAAAACTCTGTTTCCTTGAGAATCATAATTGCACTGTTCAAAATCTAACTTTGGTCATATCAACACTAGCTATTAACATCATTCTTTCCTTTTGCTCTTTAATCACTGACCTTCCAACGGCATTCAGCTAATGAAATGAAAATGCAGACAAGTGAGAATATATTTTCTCAAAACTTTACATGGCATCATGAACCAGTTTCCAGTTTCTGTGCTACTTTGACTATTTCATATCTTGACAATGTATGTGAGCTCTTATTCTTTATCCATTATTTCTTTCATTTTTCCCCCTCCCTACTTTATATGTATATTTCTTAAGCTGCCAGAAACTTTAGGCTGACTCAGGAGAACAGTGGAAAGTGTGTGTCACAAAGGCAGGGATTCAAATGAACTTTAGAGCAGAAATTCATTTGCTCATTTTATGTGGTTTTTACGTGGTAAGTGGCAAGAAGAGGCAAAGACCGTTCCTTTCAAGGGAGAGAATGTTAACTGTTGTTTTCTAGGAAGTGGGGTTCAATCATTGTCTCTGTCAGTCTAGTGGGTGATTTCTGTTTTGACACACAGAGAAAAGAAAGACCAAGTCTGCCTTTGTTTTCTCCAACTCTGTAAGCTGGGTCATCCAGGTAATTACAGCTTTACTTAAGAAAGAGAGTGTGAGAGAGAAAATCTCTGCTGCTGCTTGTAAGCACAAAGAAAAAACACTTGAGGGAATTAAATTGCATGATGATTTTTATAAGGCATCTGAATCATTTTGCATTCCACCTCTAAAGCAGAAAATGATGAGTTTAATATTATATTGTAGGATGTAACTTGTAAGTCTCTCAGAAGGCAGCTATGGCATCCAGAGGTGTTTGAGTTTGGTTATTCATTTTTTTCTGCTTAAAGGTTGAAGCGAATGTGACTATGAGACTTTGAGCCACCTCTAAATTTATTCCCATTCTTACTTGCAGATGCTACTGCATTAGAAGCCATAACTGGGGTGGGTTCTGCTGTGTAGATACCAACAGATACCCCTGTGGTTTAACAGCAGATAGGATTGGTTTATGTTTTAAGTGTGTTTGTATGTGCTCATGTAAATGCATACATACGTTTGTTAACTTCATTCTCCCATTAAAATTCTCCCTAACTCAAAGAGACACAATTTCAGAAGGTCAGCTCTCTGCTGATTTTTTTTCTGAGATTCCCATCAGTAGGTGGCATTATATATTTAATAAAATGTTAATTCTGTGATCCTGCCTAAATTGCAGGAGATCAGTAATTATGTCAAAATCTTCCAGAGAACCTCAACTGAAATACAAAATTTTATTCCCTAGCTTAAATTTGTAGTGTGGCAGTGGGTGAAACAGTTCCTACATGTAAAGTACTTATGAATATGTGTGACTCTAAAGAGAGAGAAGAAATACCATTATCGTTCAGGAACATATCTTCATTCTTTTGCAAAACTTGTCCGCAAACTAATTGTCTGCTACTTGGTCTACTACTTGGGGCACGAGGTGGCAAACTTTGAGTTTAATGTCCTGGTGACTGGGCTGTTATTGTCTGTATTAAGGCCACGATATCTTTGTGTCTGTGAATAAAGAGAATTTTTCCATTAGAAACTCATGTGTTACATTAGCAATGCACTGAATTATTTTGTTCTGTAATGGAGAACGCTCAAGATGTTTTCCTTTGATAAAATAATGAATGTGATAAGAAGAAAAGAAATGTGAAACACTGAAATACTGTTCTGCTCACATACAGCAGTGTCTGGGAGTAGTACATCTAACTGGCAATTACTCTAGCAATGTTTAACAACTTACTGAATAGGATGGACAACTGCAAATTTGGACTATATTTAGCGGGCAGGAATATGTGAAATAGAGTTTTTATATGTTCAGTAGGAGGGTAACAAACAAAGACCAGAAAAACCAGTTGAGTAGTTATCATGGGCTGACTTAGGAAATTACTTTTGAAATACATTGTAATGAATGACTAGATAAATGTTTTTAAACACTTGTCTGAGTGATGAGCTATCTGTTGAATGTCATGGTTTCCAAATAAGCAATCTGGAAGCTTAATCTTTAGGTGAAGGTGATATCTTCAGGATATCACAGGACACTGTTCCCTCACAAATAACCACTGTAACCAGACTATTTGAAAATGGTTTTGATGATCAAGAAAGTTCTTCAAAGAAATTTCAGCACCCCAAGAGATTCTCTAAAATTCTTTGTAACACTCTTATTAGCAATTTTTTTGCGAGAATCCTGGGAGAGTTAGAAAATATTCTCTAGTGATACTGTGTCAGACTGGATGACTTGATCAATTGAATACTAAGCTGAGGCTCGGGTCACCTGTGTTCCGCAGGTGGATTTCTTGCTGGATAGCCTATGGAAAGTTATCTTAGTAATCTGTGCGTCTGTGTCCCTGTTTGTAGACACCTTCTTTTGGAAACAGTTTGATAACTGTGGATGAATAAGTATAGTATGACACACCACAAATCATACAGTTTATGCCAGCACCTTTATTTGTGTTGTTTAAGACACAAATGATAGTAGTCTATTGTTATATATTTCACTGTGCTTCTCAATTGCCTTATATTAGTAGATATGTCCCTATAAAGAATTCTGTCTAGTTGTTCTAAAATAAGTATGACTTAGGTCACTGACTTGTATGTGAAGGACATTCATGCTTTACAAATATCCAGTTTAACTAGATTATCTCCTCACTTCATCATCAAATCACTGTTTTGAGACTCTACAGCATGTTCTGTTTTATGGTGATATGCCAGTGTGCATCTGATCTCATCAAATTCTGTTTCTGATGGGGAAATTATCTTACAAAAAATAATATTACTCAATCTTGGTTTTAATTTCTGTATGCTTGGAGAGGAGGAAAATCCTACGTGGTATTTCATCCTGTCAGTGCTAATCTTTCTCCTCAGTGCTGTATCTCCAAATAGCAGATGTGTGCTTTATTACAGTGTTGGTCCTGTATAGCACAGCATAATGTTTTGGCAGGAGCACACAATTTATTGTATTAGAGTCAAATACAATCAAATGTTCCTTTTCCTATGAAGCATGGTCAGATATTGATATTGCATTAGCTAACATTTTAACATAGGAGAGGCTTAATAAGATACAGTATTACTCTCTCTAGGCTGTTTAATTAAACTAAACAGTCACTGTATATTGTACATTGGTTTTCTGCCAAGGGAAAGTAAATCTGTATCATATTAGTTTCACATACCAAATGATGTTCTCCCCCCATTAGAGACTCTCTAGAAGAGCTGACACTGCTGTCACGTGAACTGCATAATACAAACTGTGTTTGTATTACATTGGACTGTCTTGTAGCTCAGTATTCTCCAGTAGCCTGAGCAAGCTTTGTGTGCAGACATGACATGTGGCTGGAGAGCTGCATGTTGTATTTTACTGGCCAGGGTCCCTATTTGCCACCAAGGGGTACAGGGCTAAGCATTGTAATCCCTGCCCTGCTAACAGAGCTCTTCTCCATCCCCTGTTGGGGCAGGGAGATTTGAACTGTAACTCTCTGGTCACAAGGAAGGTTCTTACTGGCCCCGTGGTGGTGAGGTGACTGGGGTGGGTTTGTCACTGTCTAGTCACAGAGGACCATTTGTTCAGGACCAGAAGTTGCAAGAGTTTGGGGAAACTCTGGGTAATCCAGTGGCATCTGCTCTGGTAGCACTTTTTAGTACTGGATGTTGCCTTCTCACTGCTGTCAATAGCACTGTACGTGGTAATCAAGGTGAACATTCACTCTTTGCCACTGATGGCAGGGGAAGTAGTATCACTTATAGAATCATAGAATCATTAAGGTTGGAAAAGACCTCTAAGATCATCAAGTCCAACCATCAACTAACACCACCATGACTCCTAAACTAGGCCCTGGAGTGCCACGTCTACACCTTTTTTGAACGCCTCCAGGGTTGACGACTCCACCACCTCTCTGGGCAGCCTGTTCCAATGCCTAACCACTCTTTCAGTAAAGAAATTCTTCCTGATGTCCAATCTAAACCTCCCCTGACGCAACTTGAGGCCATTTCCTCTTGTCCTATCGCTAGTTTCTTGGGAGAAGAGTCCAACACTCACTTCACTACAACCTCCCTTCAGGTAGTTGTAGAGAGCAAGAAGGTCTCCCCTCAGCCTCCTCTTCTCCAAGCTAAACAGCCCCAGTTCTCTCAGCCGCTCCTCATAAGACTTGTTTTCTAGACCCTTCACCAGCCTCGTTGCCCTTCTCTGGACACGCTCCAGCACCTCAGTGTCCTTCTTGTACTGAGGGGCCCAAAACTGAACACAGTACTCGAGGTGCGGCCTCACCAGTGCCGAGTACAGGGGCACGATCACTTCCCTACTCCTGCTGGTCACACTATTCCTGATACAAGCCAGGATGCCGTTGGCCTTCTTGGCCACCTGGGCACACTGCCGGCTCATGTTCAGCCGGCTGTCGACCAGCACCCCCAGGTCCTTTTCCGCCGGGCAGCTCTCCAGCCACTCTTCCCCAAGCCTGTAGCGTTGCATGGGGTTGTTGTGACCAAAGTGCAGGACCCGGCACTTGGCCTTGTTAAACCTCATACAGTTGGCCTCGGCCCATCGATCCAGCCTATCCAGATCCCTCTGCAGGGCCTTCCTTCCCTCGAGCAGATCGACACTCCCACCCAGCTTGGTGTCATCTGCAAACTTGCTGAGGGTGCACTCAATCCCCTCATCCAGATCATTGATGAAGACATTGAACAAAACCGGCCCCAGAACTGAGCCCTGGGGAACACCGCTCGTGACCGGCCGCCAACTGGATTTCACTCCATTCACCACCACTCTCTGGGCTCGGCCATCCAGCCAGTTTTTTACCCAGCAAAGAGTATGCCCATCCAAGCTGTGAGCTGCCAGCTTCTCCAGGAGAATGCCGTGGGAGACCGTGTCAAAGGCCTTACTAAAGTCCAGGTAGACAACATCCACAGCCTTGCCCTCATCTACTAGGCGGGTCACCCGGTCATAGAAGGAGATCAGGTTGGTCAGGCAGGACCTGCCTTTCATGAAGCCATGCTGACTGGGCCTGATCCACAGGTTGTCCCGCACCTGCCCGGTGAGCTCACTCAAGATGAGCCGCTCCATGATCTTCCCGGGCACCGAGGTCAGGCTGACTGGCCTGTAGTTCCCCGGCTCCTCCTTCCGGCCCTTCTTGTAGATGGGTGTCACATTGTGAGGAAAAAGATGTGTCCCTGTACTGGAGACTTGAGCAGCATTTTCTTACAGAGCCTCCTGACACTGAATTGCCAATCCAGGAAGGGTATGGGGAGAGCAGGCACTTCTGTCTTAGGCACTTCTGTGTTAGGGGGTCCTTGTGTTTTCTTTTGAAGCAAGAGTTGATGCAGAATCATGTGGGAAGCTACCAGCTACCAGGCAGTCAAGCCACTTGATTTTGGGAGTTGTTCTGTTGAATTACTACTACAAAGCAGAGTAAGACAAAAACATTTGCAGTATTTCTCCTTATAAACTAAAATAAACTGCACAGGAAATACTGAAGTCTTTTTTACACAATTTTGAGCCTGTCTTTCCTCGTAGTAGGGTACATCTGCATATTGCGATGCAGAGATGGCAAAGCTATGCCCAAACAATCATGCTCTAGAGCTGGAAGGTGCCTATTTTTGTCAGTGGCACTAAGCCCTGCATCAAAGTGAAGGTTAGTGCTTTGGCTCTATTTTGCAGTGTCCTGTGCTGTATAAATGTTCCAGCCTTCTCAGAACAGGTAAAGAAAGGTCTATCATGGTTCTGTGTTGCATCTCACATGCACGCACAAAGAGGCATGAATGGTTGGATGCATCAAAGCAATGTCTTTAACATGGCTCTCTGACGCTGGCACCATGGTTAGATTTGAGGATGGCAGTATTGGATTTATGGGAGGCTTCATCTGCATAACACAGTTATGATTTATCTCCTGTTGAATGTTTTTTTGTTGTTGTTGTTTTCCCTCAACAGAAGATTAACCTGGAGTTCTATATTGACATCCATGCCCACTCCACCATGATGAATGGCTTCATGTATGGGAACATCTTTGAAGATGAGGAAAGATTTCAGCGACAGGCTGTTTTTCCCAAGCTACTCTGTCAGAATGCTGAAGACTTCTCTTATGTAAGCAATGTTTCTCTTAATTAATTTTTCCTAATTTATTTTTTAATGATAAATCTCTGGCTTAATTGGATCGTATGAATTTTATTTTAAAATTAATAGAAGGCTACTTAAAATTTTTGTCATTATTAGCTACCATCTTCCCTCTTATACTTACCTTATCCAAAAGTGGTGATCTTATGTGTTGTCGTTATACACATGAACAGAAGCAGGTTCTTCATCTTCCGTATTATAACCTTTGGTTCTGAATTATTGGAACACTTAGTTTTTATCAGAAGATCTGTCTTTTGATCAACTGGATCAGCTTTATTGCTTCATTGTTTGTATTATATTGGCACTTTAAATAATAATATAATAGCAAATAGAAGTAAAAATAATAAACTTGAAAGACAAGGTTAAATAATTTTCTGTTGAAAGTTGTGACAAAGGCAATGTATGCTTTTGAAATTCTTTGATATTACCATGGAAAACTGTTCTGCAAGAAAATCTGCAATTGCTCAATACATGTTTTGTAACTTGGAAGAAAGTATGTGTGTAGGTATCTCTGGATATTGGAAATAAATGGTAAAATCCTATAAATTAGTTGGAAAGGGGCATATGTTTTTAGAGCAAGTTTCAAATAGAGTAGAACAGATCCTTAGCACACATTGGTTGCAGTAGCTCTGCAGAAGTCAGTAGATTTAAGATTCTGGTCCAGTGTGTTGCAACTTTGTGTCCAAGTATGACATCCTGGCCCTTTCCATAGCCTCTTTTGTGCATCAATTTTTCTTGAAAGCTGTGCAAGTAGAAAACACAGCGCCCAAGCCTGCCTACAACTGCTTGTTTGCTTCTCCTGGCCCACCTTACACACCTGTGGAGCTGCCAGCTAAGCTACTCCTATACAGCTATCCCTTGCTCTGTTTCAATCTATGCACTCCAGGTTTGCTTAAGTGGACAGTCTTTCAAGTAAGAGGTGTTTGGTGTCCCATTTTCCTTTGACTGGGATAAGGAATATTCAGAAACACATCTCAGCGAAGGCAGTGAGAACTTCCAGCCATGAGCTGTGAGGAAGGAAGGCAGTGGATGACGTTTGGCAGCTATATAATGGGAACAGGCTCAATTAAAAATTACTTTGGAATCCTGCACCAAGCAGAGAAGAGCAGAAGAACCCACTGTTTGGGCCCTGATTTTATGTCTGTTAAGTTCTTAACCCTCTTTGTTACTCACCATACGTTTTCCCAGTCTCTGCTGTCCCCTTTTTGTTTATACTTCATCCTCCTGGTACTGATTGATAAACCTGGGTCTCCTCTCAAAGACGGGGACAGCTGGGGCATGGTGCTTGCCTCCTCTGCTGTTCCATCCCAGCCAGCTTGTGGCAGAGGTGGTGGGTGGAGGAGGATAGGGACCCTGCAGCATTCCATCTGTTTAGCTCTGGAGAAACAAAATCTAAAAACACATACAAAAGCAGAGGAGTCTGCACAGCAAAAGAAACTGTAATTGGAAAAAGGGCCGTTTTCATTGTGGCAAGAATGCTAGCCTAAAGCTTTCTCATCAAGATGCAGTAGAGAATTTTTTTTGTCTTGTGTTTGTGCATATTGCGCTGTGGAGTTTGAGTGGGAAGTGAGTATAGAAATGGAGTTGTGCCACTGTTTTCTTGACAGATCTGTTCCGGCAAAAGGAAGGATTCCTGATTCCTGTCCGTTTCTCTATTCAATGGTAGTTTGTTCTATGCAAGAATAGGAAAAAGTTTGGATCAGTCTCTGATTTTTCTAAGGCTAGGCAGAAGATAGCCTTTCCTCTGCCTTTTCTATTCCCAGGAGGGAGGCCTCTAGTAGACCAAACATTTTCCCTTTTCTTCTTGGGATCAGCAGTGGCAGCTGGTTGGGTAATGCCTGGGAGGACGTGCGGCTGCTGTTGCTTCCTCTGTTGGCTCATAGTATCATTTAACCATTGTCAGTTTTGTTTAACCGTTGTCTGTATGTTTTGGGGGTTTGGGGGACTGCTGCAGTGTGAAGCTTTCTGCAGTCAACCACTGCAAGGGCTTCTCAGAAAACTGTCCAGAGTCCAGGAGACCGAATCCATATTAAATGAGGAGGGACAGCAGCTGCATGTGTTCCCAGCTGTTTGGAGCCTGGGGAACAGGGAGTTGGGTTCAAGGAACAGCCTGTTCTTGTCCGAGAAGACCTCAGTGATTGAGTTTCTTATCTGCAGCTGGTTCTTTCAAAAACGCATTACAGACACGGGGGCATTCACAGATCATAGCAATGAAAACGTGCAATTGATAGGACTTTAGAAATGTTGTGCTCAAGTGTGGGATTTCTCTCTGTTACTGTGGGAGATTAAGTGTTCCTCTTAGTGCAAGCCTCGGTTGACAAAGGGAAAATCTTTGAGAAAATGACGTAGGAAATAGAAGCCAATAGCTAAATAAACAGCATAGTCTCTCCCCTTTGACTCTCAATCTCCTTTCTGTAGAAGCTGGCAATCAGATATATATGTTGGCATCCAGTGCACCACAGTTTGACCTAGGTGCTGCTGGCACTCAGTACATTGGGCTTTCAACTCACATCCTACTGGTCTCTTGAGACCGGAAGCTTTTCCCCTGCCATCCATCCAAGCCATTCTTCTCAGGGCAGCTGAGGGGATAGAAGTGCTGGAAAAGGAGACAGCCACAAAGTGTCTGACGTGTGAAGTAAGAGGAGTGAATATTACTGCTCTCTCCAAGTAGGAAAGTCTCTGTTCTCTTGTTTTCAGCTCCAGCCATGTGAGTTGTGTGACTGGTTGGAAATACTAGGGGTGAAATTTGCTGCTCGAAAGAGAGGAAAGGAATCCAGAGCTTCCTGCATTTAAAAAGGGGGAAAAAAATTGTTGAAGATTAAAAATAGTGTATGTAAATATGCCCTATTGACTGCTCAAAGGGAAGGGGGGAAGTGCATCGTTAACATTACCAGGCTGGTGTTTGAAAGTGTGGGAATGGACCACTGTTGTTACTAATTAATTTTCCAAAGCTTCAGGAGGTCTCATTTACATTGTATGCTGCTGCGGCCATTTGTTGGGATTATAATACTTCAACAGCAGCACTTCAAGTGAAAACTGGCGGCTGCATGAAGTGTTGTCCATAATTGACTAGCTCCATGTCTTCACACAGCACAGAGACAATGTTCCATTATGTTATCCATTGACAGTATCATTGAAAAGATTACTCTCCTTACAGCATCTGTCAACCTTGATTGATTTACAAGGGACAAAGAACTGAAAAGGTTTGAAGTGCGGGTACAATTTTTGCCACCGTTTAGCATACATAATGGTTCTCCTTTGATGTCAAAAGCTCATCTTCTGTTAATAATGCAGAGGGCTTTTGAATGCAGCCTACTTGTATGGAGTTCCACACTAATAACCTACTTGCTGTGAAATGGGATTCACTTTGGAGAAGCAGTCATTTGTCTGGGTTTTACATGTTCGGAATGAATCCCGACTCAAAGGGATTTCTTTCAGTGCTCTGCATGATTGCAGCTGAGCCCGGCATGGGTTAGGGAAAGCAGGCAAATCCTAGCCTGCTCCTCCAGCCGAGAATCTGGCAGAAATCACGCAGCCAGATGCAAAGGAGCATGAACAACAAGCCTAAGATGATGCGATCAAATGCCTTGTGCCATTTTGTCTGGCAACCTTCTATTAATATACTTTAGAGTGCATTTCATGCCTGGACTGCTTTCTTCACCTGTCATTTCCAATAAGCCTTTTTATTTAAATGACAGCATCCAAGGGAGATTGGTGATTAGAGTAGGGGATGGATAGGGGATTTGTGCCTGCATGCCTGTTGTAGGACCAAAGGCAAGTCACCCAATGTCTCTGTACCCTATCTGTTGAGCAGCACTTAACCTCACAGTACTCTGCAAGGTTGATTGTGCTTTGCAGGTAAAAGTTGTGAAAGGGACCAGAAATTCTTCATTTGTACATGACTTCAGAAACAGAGGCCTGCCTTTGGTTTAGCTGTCAGCATGTGAAGAGGAAAGTGAAAGAAGAGCTAGGAAGTTTTGCTCCTAAATAAATACATGAGACATTCTTGGGCAGCCGTCTGGGGAAAAAGGACAAATTCTGTAAGGAAAACATTTTATATTTTCAAGGTTTAAGAAGGATATTTTTAAACATTGGGGAGTAAATATAATTTGTATGAAAGCTCTAACAGTGAGAGCTGACAAGCCCTTTTGAAAGGCTGACTCATTGGGTTTTAGGAGCAGCTGTTGACACCATGTCTGAGTGCATTACACATCAGCCATGGCTAGGAATTGTTGCAGTATTTGGAGGGGTGTTCTTCATTTGACCTTTCTTGTTCTGGAGAGTGGATTAGTCATAACGACCAGACACAAACACTTGAGCATTTCAAGAACCTGCTAGTCTTAGGGGTGGCTAATTTTGACCTTTGTGACAGTATGAGAAGAGACCATCTGTTCTCTCTGGTTCATTTAAAAGAAACAACCACAGCCATTCTTGGATGGCTTTATCATTTCGTAAAGATTGTTTTTCTTTGCAGTTAAAGAAAAAAGACTGGCCAGAGGTACTTGGTTTAATCTTGTTGGTTGTTTTTTTTTTTTCTTTGGACTCTGAACTGGTGGTACTTGGGATACCTTTGAGTTCTCATTTCATGTTCTTGTATTCAACCTCCCAGCAGAGCACCTTCCTTAGAAATACTGTTTGTCGTCCTTTGTGTGCTGTGGTTAGTCAAAGACCCTGATAAAAACTTGGGGTCCCGTTATGTTGGGCACTGGGTAACTACTGAGAAAGTCCACAATCCCAAGAGCTTCCAGTCATGCTGGGAAAGAGACAGAGAGTGGGTGGGAAGTGACTTGCTTGAGGAAATTGGAGAATAAAACCCAGGTCTCCAAAGTGCCAGTCTGGTTTCTCTGTCGGCAGTTCCCTATGTTTTGTACCATGCTGCACAGTCAACAGTGAAGTCTCTGAACAACAACCCACCCAGTTTCTTTTAGGAAAACATGTTGTTAACCCCAGTGCAATAACGCTGTGACCTAAAACATATTTTTGAGGCTATCATTGTCTCAGCAATATGAGAAAATTCAGATATGGAATGATTTGCCAAGTAGTACTTTTTGTTGTGGTCTTTTGTTTGTTTTGGCTTGGCTTTTTTTAGCCTGGATATCTAACATTGAGCAATGAAGGGAAAGATTTTAATCTATCTATATTTTCTATTGTTTTCCTTTTTTCCACATACTCCAGGTCTGTTGTTCTCATTTCCACAGCACCCCCCTCATCCATCCAAGCCTTCTTAGGGAAGATGTGTTCCTTCCAGCAAATCTCCTCCCATCTACCCATGGCAGCCTTGCTGAGCTGTTATCACTTACCCTGGCTGGACATCTCCCTCTTAGTCTTGTGGTCCCTATTACTAATCCCAGTGTGTTTTGGGCCATCTCTGAAGGAAGTGCTGGCACAGGTGCCTGAGGGAGTAATAACAGCTCATGAACATTGAATGAGCAAATCCCAATAATCTGTTCCAAAATGAAGAAGAACCAGTTTGTGTTGCATGTGGCTGGGCAGGGAAGGGGGAACAGTGAGCAAGTTGCTCAGACCTAGAATTCATTCCAAAGTAAAATCCATACTCACTTGCACCACTGTCTCCTAAGTGCCCCTCTGCTGTTTTGGCAAAAAAGACCCTTGTCCCAGAGAGGCAAAAGCTGTTGCATTCAGGTAGGTTTTGTCTGATCTACTCAGAAATCTCTTAAAACCTGAGCACAACAAATGATCCTACCTTCTTTTTTGTTGTCTTGTACCAGGGCATTTCCAGGAAGACAAATACAGCTATTACATGCTTTAGCACCCCTCTGGGATGCGTTTCTGCTTGCTGCTTCTTCGACATGTTGCTCCATAAGTTCATTTATTTACTTATTTATTTATTTTTCCTGGAGGCTGGATGAGGGGAGAGAGAAAACACGTTTGTGGTGGCACAGGGAACAGATTGTAAAGCCTGTGCTTCTAAGCATTATAGGTTTTGGTCTCACAACAACTCTGCCCTCTGAAGAGTCGTGGCTAAATGAAACTGCTCCATTACATCGTGCTGAACCAGTCCACCCCTCTTTTTATACAAAGGGTTGAATTAATTTGTATTGCAAAGAAAAGGAAAAGGATGGGGGAAAAGTGTTTGGGTAAATGGATTTTCTTTCAGTACCTTCTTGCTGTGTTGTTTGTGCATACAGGAGTTGACAGTCCCTTCTCCATCCCCACACAGGTAGAAATTTCGAATATCCGCAGAAGAAACAAGTTTTCATAGCAATTTTATGGTGTATTTTCAAACACCATCATTACTCTTACCTAATGTCAACAAGATGGGAGCAGGTGACAGCTTCCCAGAGTAGCACACATGGAAGGAGCTCCTTTACATTCAAATGCAAGCTACCTCTCTTGCAGAGTGCTGCAAATTTCACTCAGCTGGGACGAACTGTGCTGTGAAGGAGGGGTAGGACCTTGGTTAAGAACTGGACACCTGTCCCCCTCCCAGGATCCCTTTCTGGGTATTACCTCTTTAACTATCTGATATTTTAACATATGTAGAATACAAGTCTGGTTCAGAGAATGGTTCTGGAGCAGTGAGAGCGCCCAGGAGGAGTTTGAGCAATGGGCTATACTGGGTTGCTCTGGGAGCAATGTACAGCATGCTGCCCCCTCCTTAGGAGGGGTTGTAATCTCCTGATTTAGACCTACGAGTGAGCAGAACATCTCTTTGCCACAAAGCAAACCACTTTTTCTGCAGACTATTCAAAGCAACTGCATGCATGATGGTTGTATTTCCCTTTCTGCTTCTCATTGTCCTAAGTTTCTGTCATTTGTATAAATGATTATGAAAGCACTCCCAGGAGACTGCACACACGCTCATAAAACTATTGTAAAGAGAAGTATTGCAGGCTATTGCTAGAGGCTATTTTATTGTATATTTTGAGGAAACGTCTCGTTTTCTACTGACAAATAGGGAAACTGAGAACTCTAGAGACACGAGTTATTTTCTAAACGGTGTGATTATTCTGTAGAGCTTAGACTGGGAAATGCCAGCTTTGGCACCTTTGGGGAAGGATGTGCTCTGAGAAGCAGAGGTTGCTATTAGTAAAAAACAGCAGGGAAAAAGTAGATCTTTTCTTCATTATTACCCTGAAGCATTTGCAGATCACTTATTTTTGTATATCACTGGTAGGAGCTTGGGCTGGTTCTTTAAAGGGAGATAAGTTCCAGACTAATTCTCTGGTTTATGGGTGATGGGTCTGTGCATAGGTTAATGGTTGAGTAGGTGACATTGTCACATGTGGCTAAGTGCACTTCTGGTGAGAGGGAGAAGCAGGGTCACTGAAGGGGGAGCTGAGAGGACCTGAGGAAGAATGTTTTGGGAGACAGTACACTCTGTGTGTGTGTGTGCGCGTGCACGTGTGTGTGGCGCACGTGTTTGAGGTTGCAGAATCTAGTGGCAAGCGGATCTCCAGCTGAGGTTTGCTTAGAGGATTGGGTGAAATCTGCCTCCTTCTCTTGCCTTTTCTGAGTAGGCTGGGATGGGCTGCTCAACTTTGTAGCAGAGCCCTTGACTGACTTTGTGAAGGTCCCAGGTAAAGCCATCACCACCCTGCTTTGTTTGGCTGCAGAATGTTGTTTAAGAAGCTCTCTCAGAAAAGCTGCTGTTTTGATTTGGGCTCTAGTTGTATTAGCTGCTTTGGTGAAGCCAGTGAATAAAATAAGCATCTTCAGTGCTGTAGCACGCAGGGAGGTGGGAGCTGTGAGTACAACCAGTCTCGGTGCACGTGAGGCTGAATTCTGGGGAATGTGAAATGCAAGCCAAATCCCTCCACTGGTGCTACTAGTGTAACCGGTACAAGGTGCAGAGAGAGGCAGCAAGCTGCGGAGACCTCCATCAGTCCTGGAGCTGTACAGCAGAGAACTGTAGAGAGCAGTGCACGGGTATTAATGAGCAGTGAAAAGTGCAGCTATTGTAGTTCTCGCAGGTGAACAGCTGAAACCTTGAAGCATGAAACCCAGTTGCTTTTCGAACTACAGAGTTTCCAAAAAGGGAGCTTATTTGGTAGTTTTGGTTTTGAGGCATAAACTGAGAGCTTATAAAACTCCCTCCTTCCAACCCCTCTGCTAATGACCACGCAAATATGTGTTTTTATCAGCAAACTTAAGCAGGCATGACTGAAAGACACTTGGGAGGGATTGGGAGGGGGAAAGATCTGGTATTCCTTCACTACATACTAAAGGGATAATGAAGCCACTCAGGGAGCAGATGTGTGTGTGGGGACAAAGTACCTTTAAACTGTTATTTCTCTGACGAGAATTGCACTTTAAAGCCTGACAATGTGGTGCTAGGCAGGTTGTGTTCATGGTACTCCTACAATGTGCTGTTGCCTTTAGGAAAGGGTGATTGCTGTCTGCTTTCCACTGAGCAGTAGGAAGAAGGCAAAAAGAGACAGGTAGTAGGAAGGTGAAAATCCCTTAGGATTTGAGGCTATTTGGTCTTCAGGTTTCAGTTTCAGGCTTTCTTCTCTCACGGTCTTAGGACAGGTCAAACTGTTTCAGATCTCCTCTGCACACCTTTTCTGAGATTTCTGCAAATCAAATTCTAGTTCAGAGAATATTCCCTTATTAAACCCAGTTTGCTGCCTACCTCAGTGTTTCCTATCAGGCACAGAAGTTATGAAACAAAATGCTGTCAACTGCAGAGCCGTCAGTGAGAGTGAATGAGAGCCCTTTTCACAGGAATATCAGTCCAATCTGTCTGCCCCTAAGGGATCTGGAAAATCTCCAAGTAATGGGATCCCTCTGAAATGATACTGAACTTTTCAAAACCTCCTCTTCCCAAATTTCAGTAGTCACAAATGATTTTGAGATTAAATACATTTTCCTCCTGTGCATCAGAAACATGGCAAAGCTGCAAGGTGAGATGAGTCAGGGAGTAATTTTGAGCTCTGTTCCCATCTCATCACGTCTCTGCTCCCAGAATCCTTCCTCTTTACCTGCTGCCTCCTTCAGATCAGCTTTCTGCTACCATCTGCCTTTGGGATTTTTTTTTCTTTTTCTTTTCTTTCTTTTTTTTCTTTTTTTAATAATCCCATCTCCATTTCAGATGCTGGCTGCAGCTTGTTTGTAAAATAAATTGGAAGAAGGCTGCCTGATAGCAGCCTCCCAAATGCCATCATTTCCAAGTCTCCAGACCCAGTTGGCATGGAGTTGATAGTCTATCACAAAAAACACTAACACATATGCTTTCCAGTCTATTAAGAGAGTTAATGGAGCTGGTGAGAGGTGGGTGCGAGGAGAGAGTTAAGTTGGCTTTTGAAGTGAGAAGTTTCCTCAGTGCTTCCAGAGAAGTAAGGAGATAAGTTTTGCTTGTAAGATATCTTGATGGGCTACCAGCTGCAAGAACGGTAGGGTCAAAGCAGTGACTGCTGGGCACACCATGGCAGTAATTAGCTCTATCAATATGAGGAAAATGAGCTGCCAGTTGCACCCCTCTTATAGGACCCTGCGTAGGAGAAAACAGAAGAGTCACAATTTGTAATATTGCTATTTACAATCTTCTGTGGCAAAGATTTGAAAGCCAGTGCATTTCTGTGCTCTTTTTCTAACTTTTGCAGACTTCAATAAAGCGTTCTAGAAAATGAGAGTGAGTTATAGCTGATACTGTAAAACTCTTCACTGAGATGGATTTGACATTGTCTGGGCTCCAGTCCATTTCCCAATGGCACATCTATTCTTCCTTGATGACAAGTGTGTCATTCCTTTTTTCTAGAGCACTAGCTACTAACTTTTTTATTATCACTTTTTTGCTACACTGGGGCAGTGAGTTGAGGGCTCATAGAAGTCAGACCTGCTTTAGGAAAAAAGCTTGCTCTTCAGCTGAGAGCAGCACCAGCAGATAACTGTGGTGAGCTTGTAATTGAGTCCTGATTGTCTTTGGCCATTGCTGGTGCTGATAGGTGAAGAACATGAAGCAGTCTGTATGCAGACTTCCAGTTTACCCCAGTAGGTAAAGTGCTTATTGCTCAACTACAGAACAAGCAAAATGTGGGCAGTTTTTCTGATTTTTTGGGGTTTTTTTTTTTCTTTTTTAAGAATAGTTACCTCAGTTGTGAAATACAGCTTACTTCCCAAATGGAAATGGCATCGGGTGACCCAGCATATTTTTAATTACATGTTGCAATATAAGACCATTCTCCAGTTATGAATCCTCTTAGTGTTTATGTCTCCGCTCTTCTCCAGTGAGGATTTCTAACATGATCCTGTGATTCTTGTGAGCACACAGTTGAACACACTACAACCTTTTGTAAAACACTTCCTGGACTTACATCATCTATCTATATCGGCAAATGGAAGATCTCTTTATTCTGAGTTTCATGCGGATACACTGTGAGGACAAATGATCTTCTGGGAAACATTCATGTGCACACTAGAGCTGAAGTTTTTGAAGATATATGCAGTTTGCTACTTCCTTCCATGGGCGCATAAACAATCAATTGTGTTGCAGTAGATGTGAACAGCTGGTAAAAATCTATCTGTTGGATTTCAGGAACCCCCTAGACCTCGCTACATCAGAAGCTCATCTTTCTTAATCTGCCAAAGCCTGTGACCAGATTTCTGGCTGGTTGATGATTTCTCTCTTAATTACTTTCTGAGTCATTTGTACCTTAGAGTTTCCATTGTTGCTGGGTTGGAGAAACACCTTAGGACTGATCATAAGTGATGTGCAGTCTATGCCCTAGTTCCCATGCTAGGAGCCTGGCAAGGTCTGACTTGGACTGGAGTCATACCTTGATCCTTTTCCTCCCTAATGTGTTGAGTAATTTCAGAAGATGACAAAGATTCATTCCCTAACAACTCCTGTATGAGAAAGTACTCTTTTGTACCCTGCCCCTTTGCCCTGCCATCAGTGAAAGGTAGAACTGAAGCTCCCATCCATCACTGACTGGACACTGAGCCTGCCTGACATTTTAGTCTTTTTTGGCATCTCTTCTTCCACTGAAGAGTGGACCCAGATTTACTGGGTTTTGCCTCCAATTCTTCCTTTTGTGCAACCTGAGGTTTTCTGATGCTGTAGTAAGACAAGTCATCTGTGAAGCCACACATACACTGAGGAGGACGTCCCACCAGTAGAAGTTCCCACCAAGCAGAACCGCTCAGATTCCAAGTCCATCAGGACTCCAAAGGGTGGACTTGAGCAAATTCAGTCTCAGATGTGTGAGAAATGTGTTGTTCTCCCTCTTTGTCTTTTGGAGCCCCTCTTGTGATAGATTGATACAGGCATGTAGAGACAATCAGTAAACTGCCTGCCCTTACTTTGTGAATAGAGACTGCTCAGGGCATTCATTCCAGTAGCTGTTAGCAGGATGATGGAGCAGTGCTGAGAAACCAAGAGTATCCCTCAGCCATATGGGAGCTGCCGAAGCTGTTGAGCTTGTAAGCTAGCTACCAGGTGGTTGAATTCACTGAGGAGAGACACTCTGTGGTAGAGAGTGTCCTTACCAGCCAAGAGACAAGACTGCCCTGTAGACAGGGGTTCTGGCACATTGAGAGGTCTAACCAAGGGCCAAGACTTTTTTTCTGCTTTGAGACCACTCCAGAAAGAATTTGCATGCATTTTTTTTTTCTTATTTCCGTCCACACATCTCTTTGTCTGCTGTAATGTCTGGATAAGGTCCAATTGGTTTACAAATTTCTTTGTGCTGCCTGGCTGTTCACTGTCGTTCCCAATGGGGAAACCCATCATAGAGAAGGTATTCAGCACAGCATGGGGAGGAGGAATGAAATCTGGTAGGAAGGCCTGGGGAAGCTGCCACTAATGCCTGAGATGTAGAGAGAGGGTCAGCACACCTTGAGGCTCCCAAGTGTGTGTGAAATCCAGGTGTAGTTTTCTGGTGTGTTTCTTCCCGCCAGAAAGTGGGACAATCCTTCACCCTTCCTGCTCTGCTTTTTTAACACTGGATTCTTGTTGCTTGGCACCTCCTAATACTGTAGATAGCTTTTTGTTCACTGAATTTTCTCAGACAAGCTGGGAAGCAGAGTCTTTCTGTGAGCTTTAATGTATCTGTGTGTTTTAATAACAAATTACTGTTGGCTTTATACAAATATCCCTATCTAAGAACTTCAAAATCTTTGGTGTTTCCCCCTGACCCTCCAGACTTTGTACTTTTTGCTGTTGCTGTTGTTGACACTCCCATGCAATTCAGCCTTGGAGAAATAAGTATTTGTTTAGCTGTTCTCCTGCTGTGCCTGCTCAGTGCATTTGCTTAATAATTACTTCAGTTCAGCTTTGCAAGGGTTTTAGGGCAATAGATTATCCCAGAAAAACAAGAAACTCATTTGCAGACAACCTTACCTGTGTTCTTTCCCACCTCTTGCCCCTTCTTCGCCCCTTTTCCCCAGATCAGAGTTTGATTAAATAAATGTGCATGGAAAAGGCTCTTTCTTTGCCATGATAATGCATGGCTTTTCATAGCCTTTGTTTCAGCATTATCAGTTGCCAAGATGAGCTCTGGTGAGGAGTCAAAGTTTTGCCTGTTTGTTTCTCCACTCCATTTATCTTGACTTGAAACAGTGAGTACAAGGTTGGACTCAAGTAAGTACCTGCTGCCCCTCCTTGTCATTAGTTGAATTTTCTTGACTATGTAATTTTTTTTCCATCTAAAACATCAAATCACATTCTGACCTATCACATTTGCTGTAGAGCCAAGCCACTGTTTCAAAACTTGCGTGTGTTCATATTTGAAGGGTTTATGTTATGTTTTCTCTACTTCAACCTTCTTGTGTCAAATCAGAGATTTTACTTTTTACTCAAGACATCAAGTTGGTCTATGCCATCAGATTTTTTCAAAATGAGGACAAAGTTAACCTCCAAAATCTACATTTATGCACCTAAATGAAGGTTCAGCTTTTTTTTTATTCCTGGAAGTGCAGCGCTACCTGGCAAAGAAATGAACCGGTAATTTTATTAAATGCTGTTGCCATTTCAAGTATTTTTGCACAGCTGAAACTGGAACTCTTCTATTAAAAAAAAAAAAAAAAAAAAAGAAAGGACACCCCACCCCCCCAAAAACCCCCACAAACAACAACAACAAAAAAACCAAAACCCAAACCCCACAAAATAGCATTATAAAAATTCAGACTCTGGAAAGATCCAAATTTGGTTTTCTTTTTTTGGCCATTTACCAAACCTTCTTTGAATTATTTAAACTACTTATGCTTCACTTCTGAAATATGGCAAGTATAATTTTGCCAACAACTAGATCCAACTTCTGAGCTGTTTTCTGCCAGAAAGCAAAAATCACTTCAGTGAAGTAATACATCAGCCTCTTTCTTCATTTATTTCCAGCTGATGAGGCTTCAGCTTATAGCAGACATTGTTTTTTATTAGGCCCTGAGTACATGACCTGGCACTTGTGCAGCTGAGTTTCATCTGACTACTACCACCACTCCAGTCCTCGAAGTCATCCCACTGCTTTTTTTTTGTATGATATTCAGAGCCTCCTCCATAATGATGATTCATTCCACAGTGTGTCATCAGCAAATTTTGTTGGCATGGTCCTCCTTTGCCATGCCAAGAACTGTGATGAAAATATTATGTAAGATTATTTCAAGAATCATCTATGAGGAATTCAACTCATAACCTTCCTCTAGACTGACTAAAGTCATGGGAAATAGAGCTGAAAAGGACCTCAAGTCCAAACTGTATCCCAAAGACATGAACTATACTCAGCAGATACTTGTCCAATTTGTTCTTAGACATAGTTGATGAGATTCTATAATATTCATAGATATTCCATATCAGTAACTGAATCTCCTAATCACTGGAGTACTGCTGACCCTAATGTCTGCCCTGAATCACTTCTCTGACATTTTCCTTGTTTTCACTGTGCCAAATACAGCCATAGAATTAGCTCATTCCCCTTGAGAGTGATGCTTCTGCTCACAAACCACAATACCATGTTCTGACACTGTTGTCTTCTTCCTTTGAGCTGGCTCCATACTCCCATATTCATCAGCTGATGCTTTCGTGCATTAAAAGTTCCACCACAGGCATTCATTTGAACACAAAGCACTATCCATTGAAATCAATGTTCACTTGACTTATGAAGCAATCCCCAGAGCATGATCGTCTTCCTTTTACGTTTCTGAATTTTAACTGGAGACAAAGCTTCCCTCAGTTTCAGGGTCTCAGTAGTCTTTCAAAGGCTTCTTTTGCAGGAAGTCAGAGAACATACCCTCTTGTAGGCCTCCTTAAGTATTTTATCCCATATATCATATTAACAATTAATTTCCCTATCAGTCCTTATGAGCACTTTACTTCCCTGTCCCATGGGTATTCAGAATATCCTCAAGGTTTCTGCCTTGTAGTTTGGAGGAAATTATATGATATGTACATAGCAGAATACATTCTGTGTACAATTTACCACAAAGCTAAATATTATGTTACCACAAAGACAAGTTGCATTTGGAAAGTCCTATATATAATGCTAATAAGAAACCCAATTCCATCTTATTCCAATTAACCTGGAAAGCCTTCCTTTTTACAACAGGAGAGATATTTCCAAATGTTCAGGATGTTAATAAACCCACAGGTATTTCCATTCTTTATATCTTCTGGTATGCACTATTCATCAAGAATTTTTGCTCATTTCAGTATTAGTCTGATTTTCTCGGTCTAGAGAAGTTTAACATTTTGAACCATTGCATCTATTTTTTTTAATAAGAAATCAATCTTATTTTCTTTGTTTTTGATAAGAGATGCGGTTGATAAATACTAACATTGTGTTAGCAAGAAAAGACACTACTAGCCTTAAGGTTCAATAGGAGGACCCTAGATAGCTCAAAGAATTCACCATGGGCACAATGACTGAACAGTAAGCTATGTTAAAGGTCCTTTATGTTTCACTGGCAATGTAAAAGTCTTAAAGCAGGAGATATTAAGGCCCTTTATGCAACAGATCCAAGTTGGGTCTACTAAGCACTCTTTTTTTTTTTTCCTTTTTTTTTTTTTTTTGTGGTGGTCACTAGCTTGTGCTGAGTCCAGATTAACTCAGTCTAATGGTTATGAGGTTTGTGAATAGAGTCTGATAACCAAAATGAAATCAGAATCCATTTTTCTGTCTAGGTGGTAGGAACAAGCTCTGAGACTTCAATCAACCTGAAGATGAGCTCCCCGTTAGTCTCCAGATGTCATGCCTTCAAAGGAGAGCTAAAACTCATCTATGGAAATAGTTGGAGTCCTCCTCTCCACCCCTCAAATGAATAGTCATAAAGCTGTAGTGTTCTTAAAGCCCAATCTTCAGTAATAGCAGAAAATACTGCCTTTTATACTGTGCTGCTAATGCTGTAAAATAGTGCAGTATATTTTTCCACCCAGAGAGCAACACCCAGTTAACATTTAAGTTAGTGAAGTGGAAATTTGTGTGACCTAATTTAAGAACCAGTCAAATGTCTTAGGTGAGAAAGTTTCACTAAAACGTAAATGCCATTGTATTTCTATTTTGCTTAAAAGAGTCCAGGGTAAGGGCTGGAGGAGAACGGTTATGATACAGGGGAATGCAGTAGAGAGAAGGAACCCGATACCCAAATAATAGTCCAGCTTAATTTTTGAGAACGAAGGGTCTGGAAGGTTCCCTTTCAACTCATGCATATGACAGGCTTTCTTTGTGTTATCCAAAAGGGGAGGAAAAATTCTGATGTTACTAGCAAACTGAGATTAATTTTGTGAAAGTCTGCAAGGCATTATTTATAGTCTGTGTGCCAGAACTGTGTTTCCATTAATGGTCTCTCCAGGCCATGCTCAAAAAATAGTGCAGTCTCATATAGCGTAAATGAGATTTGGCAATGTGAATTTAACTGTTTTCTATTTTAACAGCCTCCTTCCCAACCCTTCCCTTGTTCCACTCATGAACTCTCTTCATGTCTTTGTGTTCTTCCTCCTGCAGTCCAGTACATCGTTCAACAGAGATGCTGTGAAAGCAGGGACAGGCCGGCGTTTTCTTGGTGGGCTGTTAAATGATACATCCTACTGCTACACTCTGGAAGTCTCATTCTACAGCTACATATTGGGTGGACCTAATTCTGCTGTCCCCTACACAGAAGAAGCATGTATCCTTTTGAAATCCTTCCTCCTCTTGCAGCACACGTGAACTGGGCACTTAAGGTAAATACTTCTATCTCAATAAGAGTTTGCTGAGATAGGAACACACAAGTGGAAATGTGAGTCTGCTCCTGATGCTTTAATTTCCCTCATATTGATTCTCCATACTGTGGAAATTCAAAAAGAGAAAGGCATATTAGATCAAATAAGCCATTTCCCTCTTGTAGGAGATTGTCTCACACACTTGTTATAGAAACTACTCCTGGAGAGCCTGTGATCCATTCCCTTCCATAGTCTTCCATTTCTTTCTTCATTTCTCTCCTTATTCTCTCATTATCCCTGTGTTTGTATTATTGTTTTAATAGCAAGTTGAAAGTGCATCTTTGGTGCTNTCCATTAGGTTCTGCAGCTGCCTCGGGGCCAGGTCTTTAATACCAGTTGACAAAGAAATGGAAAGTGAGCTCTGCAAACAAAACCGACAAAGTTGTTTGCATTTTTGAGTGCTCAACAGAAACAATGTCTCATTCTTCAAAAAACACATATCCATCTGGCTATCTCAAGGTACCAACAATTTGTAGAATTGTTCTGACTGGTCTTATGATCTGTGGGTTTGTTGGGGTTTTTTTTCTTTTTCTTTTTGTCACCATGCTCAACCAAATAACCAGTGCCCATACTTCAAGCTTGGGTGTGTTGTTTCATTTTGTCATTCTATCTTGGTAGCTTTTGAAATTTCCACAGGTTTAGAAACACTGCAGAGGGAGAAAGATTAGCTGTGATTGCCTATTTACCTCTCCACTGCATTTTGGAAGTTGGGGAAGGTTTACAGCTTTAGGGTAGCGAGGGGGAAATTTTCATGAGACATAATTCTTCACCATCCATGCATATGTGCACACTGTGTGGGAATAAGTGCAAGAAACAGAAAGCAGGGAAAGTAATTCTTAATCATTTGGGGTTTTCTGGTTTGGCTTCTCCACTGAAAGTGAAATTTGGGGGAAGGAGGAGGATGAATATATTAAGGTGACTTATCAGACTTGAGCATTTGGAATACAAGCTCTTTTTTGCCCAGTAAGGTTAACTATTTCCAAGGAATAGCTTCTTGCAACATACACATATGTAGTATATCTTGCTATTGAAGAAAAAATTGTCATTACTGCTAGGTTTAGGTATTAATTTTCTTATGTTGGTATTTTGGCATTTTAAGAACATGTGCCTTAGTTTCACCTTTAATTTTCCTCCTCAATTAGTACTCATTGTACTGACAACTGCTTATTTATCTTCCTTATTTATCAGGAACAGTTTTTGCAGTGAGGAGTGGGAAGAGTCCCTATACAAATGAGATCATGATTCCCTTGAATATGTTTTTCTTCATGAGTTGTAGGTCATGCTGGCTTATTTTCCTTTTCCATAAAGATTTTTGGTTTGTGCTTTATATTACAGAGGTTTCAGGTGTGGGGTCTAACATCTCCATCTATTTGCTTGCCTTGCATTTTGCAGACAGAGCTGCACCATTCTCAGTTCATTCATTGTGACCATCAGCAGCTAAAGCACAGCAAACAGGCCTCAGATCACAGAGATCCTTCTTGGTGGTGGTGATGTATGGAAAGCTCAAGCAGCAGCTTGATTCCTACAGTTACACTGTACTACACCTAGCTGAGTGAAAAACGAGGAGAAGCTGTTTTTGACTGGCCTAGCAGACAGCAAGCAGGGAAGGCTCTTTGCCCATGTAGTACGCTCCACTGGCATTTTGCCCTGGTAGGTTTTATTATTTCCTTTTCAATGGAGGGATTCTATCAAGAGTGCTGCTTATGACAGCTCTTCCTTGTGTGTGCAGTTTCCCAGTTAGAGAAAGAAATGGAGCTGCTTGAAGCAGTCTCTAGGCTGGTCTGCTCTAACACAGGAGTGGCTGGATTTATGCACATCCTATCCTGGCAGGGGAGAAGTTTCATATCACCGAAGCACCTGTGACCAAAAATAAAACAATTGCAGAATGTTCCAATTTAGCCTGAACGGCTCTTCCAAACTATTTGCAAGTCAGTGATTAATTAATGCTCAGATTTTTTAATGGACCTCAACCAAAGGCACAGCCAGTCAGTTCGTATTGGCCTCCAAGGACAGGTGTGCTTTCATTAACTATCTAGCTACATGCAGGCAGCAAGTCAAGCAAATAAATGAAGAAAACACAGGGACCCCAAAAACTGTGAACTGACAGGGCAAGTATTCAGGAAATCAGGCTTCAAAGATGTATTTAGGACTTTGTTCATCCGACTGTGATGTTATTGGGTTGTGGGTTTTTGTGTTTTGTTTTGTTTTTAACAGAAACTGGATCAGGGAGGCTAGAATTGTTCAAGGCTTCTACTGTTGGATTAAAAAGTGCAGACTGAGACCCAGCCTCAAATTCAGGGAACCCATGGCCTTGAGCAGAGACTACAAAGCAGATCACACCCCACGTTCAGAAACTAGCCATAGTGGCTCCATGTAGAGACCAAAACAAATGAGGATGTCTAGGTTCCACAAAAATATTGATTTAGCCTAATGTTGTTCCTGTTGACAGGTGAGAAAACTGAACAAACTCTGAATATTTTGCACTGGTGGCATGTAATTCTGTCACCTTCTTTACAGCATTCGGGGCAAATAAGATCATAGTACTACCCTCTTTCATGCCATTATATAAGTGGATTAGGTTTGTTGGTTGAGGTTTTTTAAATCTCTTCGTGTTCCTCAGGGTTTACATGCTAACTCTATGATCTATACAAACCTCTGTGTGAGCCTGTAATAGATATATTTCTACATTGGTTAAGATTATGCATTTTGTTCAGACTTGTGTGACTGAAACATACGTTGTAATTATTGAGTTAAATGGATACCTTACATGCGTGAAAATGGGAGACAGACCTTCAGTCTGATAAGTGTTATTTGAATTCTGACATTGTTAGTGTGGACAGTAACTTTTTTCAAAAAGAAAAGTAAGAAAATTTTTAAAAAGGAAGGGAAGGTATCATTAAAAGTGGAAATCTGTTCCAAATTACTCCAGTTAGTATGACTGAACGTATTCTCCTAAATGAAATACCTCAAAGATTCAGAATTTAGAGGATTATACCTGGTATGTTCTATCAAAACAAATTTGCCCCTGAGACTGCACTATTTAAATGAAATCCAGGAGTCAAGGATCTTCCATCAGTCTGTGCAGGGGGTATATGTTTGGGACATATATGGTGGGATAACNAACATGGTTGCATGAATGTCTTGGGCCTCAATTACCATAACATCAGTAATGGTTACTGCTGGAATGTCTCTTGTATTTTAATCCTGCAAACAAAGCACTGCATCGGGTGTAGCTTCCTGAACGTCCTGTTATACATGCCTTCAGAGGTGTGTGCCTGGTAGGTCTGTGTCTAACTGATATGTACCTGGCGTACGAGAAACATTAGGAATATGTTCTATAAGCCTGGCTCTGCAGAATACCCTACGATAACGATAACGTGTGCTGTAGATAACAGTGAATGGGCTCTGTTTCGAAGGCATAATAAGAGGATTGTAGGCTTGTCAGTTAGTTGCCTGGAAGTGGACAGAGAAATGTTTAAAACCCTTCTCACACGCGCACACATTTGGTGGTAACTGATTAAAAAAGCAGCACAGCAACAGTTTGCTCAGCACCAGGTAAAGAAGCTTTAAAATGAGCTGATATGCTTCCATTAAATACCATGTTTTACTAGGCATTTACAGGGCTTATGACACAAGGCATGTAAACTGCTCTGTAACATTCACCACCAGCGGCTCAACTGCTGAGCTGTCTAGATATACACCAGCCTCACAGCTGGGCAGGAAACAAAGGATAAAAGAGGGGGAGGAAGGATGAATCCCCAGCTGGAGGACTCTGAGCGCTGCTCTGATAGCGCACTCAGAATTGCTTTCCACTACAGTTGCTGATCAGCAACCATCACAGCCTGACCTGAGAGTGGCCAGTAAAGGAGTCTCACATCAACAGTTTCATTTTTTAGTGTTTGAACTGGATCCCTGCTGCACAGCAGGCAGCCCATAAGAGAACATAAAAGGTTTTACTCTTCCAAAGACTAGCCATGAGATAGGAAAATAGAAATGATGGAGACTAGCCAAGAACTGGTACGATTGTAGCCCAGTAGCTGTAGGGGAGAATAATCATCAAGATGGGTGGGCGCCACAATTGTCAGTGTGTCCATGGCTTTTTTGTGTATTTTAATCTTAATTCTAAGCTTCCTCCGGTGGGGAAGGCCCACCTTTATGAGCCTTTAGGCATCTATATGATGGCTTTACTCATTGAAATAACTTCTGAGTGGAACACGAGATTGGAACCCTGGACTGAGGGTCTGGCAGAACAGTTCTCCTTTGTACGGCTTTTCTAAGCACATCACTTCACCTCTTTGATTCAATGTCCTCAATACAAAGAATGAATTTAATGAAACTTCTTTTGTAAACAAACAAACATAACAAAACAAAAAACATTTGGAAGCCATGGGTGAAGAACACAGAGGAGACATTACTAGTATTATCCCAAGGTAGGTCTTTTCACATTACAAACAGCTGAGAAATTATCTCAATACTTTAAAACAGTATAGCTGAACCAGCTTGCAAAGATATCACTTGGTATTTTCCATTTCACTGAATGTGTTGAGTTGGAAGCTTTGCATCCCTTAAACAGGGCGTAGTTGCACTGCTGAACTCTCCCCTGTTTATGGACATAAAAAAAACGTATTTATGTAGCTACAGCCACAGAACGAAGGCCTGGATTGACTAGAGTCTCTTCAGGTGCCTAACAGGAGCTCTCATCTTGGACTCCTGGCACAGTTGGGACCACTGGGTTCACTCTTAACTTCTAGCAGAATATCAGCCTGCTGCTTGACTGGGGACTTGACAAGTTAAATCCCCTGGGGGAAACAGTCATTTGCTTATATCCAGATTCCTTTTAAAGAGTAGTTGGATCTCAGTAAACGCCTGTCCTGGGGAAAAGAAGTCTGTGTGCAAACTACAATTCCAGTAAAAGCATCTATAACTTTTAGAGCTTCATGGACCTGCCAGTCCTTTAGGGCAAATGTACTTGGTTATTTTGGGCTTTCTTAAGTTTCTTTTTTTGGCAACTGCCTGTCCTGTTCCTCCCAGCTCTGCTAGTGATATCCTTAAGAGAAGATCCTCATGAGCCAGATTATGGCCCTTGCAGGTTCATTCCCACTCAGTAAAGGCAACATTACTAGCAAAAGCCAACGAGGTATGAATGGCTGTGCTGATAAAGCTGAGGGAGCTCTGCAGAGGTTATGCAGTGTGGCTTTTGTTTGAACTTGAGTTAGAGCTTGTTGCCAGGATGATTTCAAAGTAAATTGGGCACATGCTCAGGAAAAGACCTCCAGAGGTCTACATCTTCATCCTTCTTCTGCTAAGCTCGTAGAAACAGGCTCCTTTCTGTGTGTTGCAAAAAGTGGCATTAATCCTAATCCTGCAAATTTTCCTACAGGTGACCTCCTTGCACATCATCTCTCCAGTATTTGGTTATTTCTCAGTACCATGTTTTGGGCTGTCTTTGAGGAAAGAAACAAAATCCTCTTTCAGCTCCCCAGTCTGTGTGAAAGTGTCAAGGTTTACAGCCACAATTTCAAATGCTCTTAATATTACTGGAAGCATAGAGTTAAATTATAGAGTTGTAAAGTTACTTTATAGTGATAATGCTGTCAAGCATCAATATCTCTGCCCCAGGGCACCATGGAAACTCAGTTAATGATATAAGAAGCTGATATTTTTCAGGGCTGCAGCTGTTGGCTCATACCCAGAAGGAATCTGTGTGTTTGTTCATATCGTGTATATACAGGGGGACCTGCTCAAAGAAAATTAAGAAACAGTGAAAGTCTGTTCAATGAAGTTCAGTGGAATGACAGTGCAAAGCAGTACATGGTGTTGCAGTATGCACACCTCTTGCCCTCACAGAGTTCAATACAGTGGACAGTGCTGTAGAAAAATACTTATTTTACTGTAAGAGAGGGTGTTTGTGGGGGAGAGTGTATATTTCTATGTAGATTTGTTTATCTAGTTGCCTGTAGCACTGACTGCATCAATCTATGCAGACACTGTCTGGGAATATCATAGAATCATAGAATCATTAAGGTTGG